>CAUYRH010091762.1:0-21196 GCA_963574655.1 Perodicticus potto | reverse complement strand
CCCCTCTCCCCCCGTGTGTCTCCTCTCTCTCTCTCTCCTCTCTTCCCCCATTTCTCTTTCTCCCCTCCTCCTTTATGCTGCTCTGCAGCTTCCCCCACCAATAAAGACCTTTCGTATAAGCCTTGGTGTTCTGTGAAGTTTATGTCAGTCGAGTGCCCCCCTTTCATCTGGTGTCAGAAGTGGGATGTAATTAGGGAAGGCCTCAAAAGGTAGCTTCTACCCCTTCCATGGGGTTTTAGCTCCTGGGGGCTCTCCCTATCTTCTCGCACTCCCAGCATTCACCACCATATTGGCTTGTGTCCATTCGCCAAGGCGCTACAACCAGCACTCATCACCGGCCTCATTTCAAAATCAGTGAGTACCCCTATGGGAGCAAGTTTTCACCAATCATGGGTTAGGTTGCTTACATTCCTGGCAATTCACCCGTTTCTCAAGGCTTGAGTTCCCAATTCCCCTTAACCTTGTGTGGCCTAGATCAGTGCTTCCACGCCTTGCACGAAAATTCCTGGCACCAGGTCTCAAGCTCTCCTTGGCCCCAAGGGTCTGATGCAGATTTAGGTATGGTGACGACTGTCCTAACCTGTGTCCTCATTTCCACAGCCAGCAGCAAAGCTGGGAAGATGTTCCCACTCTGTCCCTGGTCCTCGCGTGATTCTGCTCATGCTTTATTTCCGTGACGAATCACCATGGGTGCAAGCTATTCTATCCCACGCAACTCCCCTTAGGGTACTTATTACGCCACCTGGTAAAATTAAGATTAAACTTAAAAACCAAAGAATTAAACTCTCTACCCAGGTTTGGCCACTTTACAAGCTAAATAACCAAAGTATTTAGCCAAGCTATAATTCATTTAATTTTTCTTTGATCCAAAACTTATATAACTATTATAAGCACCTTGGCTAATGGAGCGAGGTCCCCTACGTTCAGAACTTCTCCTATCTTAAAACCAAGCCTAATTTACATTCAGATAATTCCAACATTCTTGTAACAAAAAACTCTTTCTACTCTCCATCTCGCTAAACAACCTATTCAAACCTTCCCTGCCATACTAGGCTCTTCCCTCAACCACACAATTGCCTCTACCCTCTGTCCCTCCTACTTCCCCGGCAACCAATCTAAACTTGTCTCCTAACTCCTCCCCTCCAACTGACCCTCAGAGTTCTTCCTGTTGTCTCTCAATCCACTTCCAACTGCTCCAAGAAACACTTCCAGACCTCTTTACCTCCTTCTTCCTCCAGCTCCTCCATATAATTCTACAGTAACTTCCACTACTTATTCTTAACTTCCCTCCAGTCCCCTCACCGGCTCCCGCTCCCATCAGTCTCCAAAATTAGAAAAACCTTCAACTTTCTCTCCTAGCCCTGCTCCGCAAAGTAACTAAAATCAATGATGCAATTTCTTTTTATTCCTTTCCCATAGCTAAACTCACACACCTTAAAGTTAAACTAAGTTCCTTTACTTCTAATCCTTCTCATTTCATTCAAAAGTTTCAATTTATTGCTGTATCATACAAAATAAGTCTAAAAATCCTTCAGCTTTCCTCCAATGCCTTACTGAGGCTTTTATTAAGTATACTAATTAAAATCCTAAGACAGTAAGTGGGGAAAACGTTCTCATAACTTATCTCTTTAACCAATGTTACCCTGACATTGACTTAAGCTAAAGCGCTTGGAGCACGGACCCCTGACACCCCAGGCTGTGATTTTAAACACAGCCTTTAAAATAAACATTACAATGTGACTAAGGCCATCATTTCTAACCTGCCTAAGTCAGGAGCCAAAGACTGCTTCATAACTCAACCACCTGGACCATACTACAAATGCAGTGAAGACCACTGGGTACAATGTTACCCCAATCCTAACCCCCCACCTGGGCGATGCCTTGTCTACAAAAAAAAGGGCCATTGGAAAGCTGACTGCCCCTTGGCCCAGAGAGGCCGTAGGGCCAGCTGACCACGGCTCCTCCAGCAGACTTGTTAAAGGTTGCCTCTTCTGAAGACTGACGGGACCTGGCTTCTCTCACCTGATGAAGATCATCTCTGCAGAGCCAAGGGTAACCCTGATGGTGACAGGTAAAAATGATCGCCTTTTCTTTTAAACACAAAACCTAAATTTTCAGCTTTAAAAAAAAACAAAAGTCAGTGGTCCTCCTCCCTGTAGCCCATTCTCTATTGTTGGAGTAAAAGGTTTTTCCCACCGTCCACGTCAAACTCCTTTTTACACTACATGATTGGCAATTTCTCATTTATACATTCCTTTTAATATTGCCTTCCGGTCCAATTCCCCTTCTGGGACATGACATACTTTACAAATTAAGTACCACTCTCACTTTTAATTTTAATTAATAAATGCTGACCCATCTCCTTCTGCCTCACTCTGCCTCGTCCTTTCCCAAGCCATCAAAGACCCATCACCCAAACCCATTCCACCAGAACAAGTAAATCCTAAAGTTTACTAAAACCCCCTCAATTACTCCTACTTTCCAATTCTTGTTAAACTACACCCTAATTGCCAAAAACCTATTTGCCTTCACATAGACTGACCCTACCTCTCAAACTTCTTTCCAACTTACTTAAACTGTATTCCCCCCAGGGATTTCGTGACAGCCTCCACTTATTTAGCCACACATTATTACGAGACCTCTAGTCCTATGGTCCGTCTCCTTCAACCTTAGTTCAATGTCAATAACTTCCTACTCTATAATCCCACCTTACATAACTCTAAACCAAACACCTATTCCCTCCTTAACTTCTTTACAGATAGGAAATATTAAGTCTCTCCCTCAAAAATTCAGTTATTACAACAAAAAGTCACCTTAATATCCTTCTATCTCCAAATTTCAAAGCTATTACCACAAATAAAAAAAAAGCCTTCTTTACAACTTTCCCCTACCCACTGCAAAAAAGAACTCCTCTCCTTTTAAAATTAGCTAAATACCTCAGAGCATAAATTCCCAACTTTTCTCTTCTAACTACTTCTTTATATAATACTCCTTACTCCAAGTGACCCTCATAAACTTCTCCTATCCTCCATTTCCACTTCTTTTAAATCTCTACAGCGTTCTTTACTAAAAGCTCCAGCCCTCCACCTTCCTGATCTTTCTCGCCACTTCCTCCTATATGTCACAAAAAAAACCGTGAATTTACTCTCAGCGTGCTTAAACATCTGCTAAGTCCCACCTTTGCTCCAGTTGCTTATCTCTCAAAACAATTAGATGACGCTGTTCAAAGTTAACCCCCTTGTCTCAGGCGTTAGCTGCAGTTACTCTAATACAAGAATCAAAAAACTCACTTTCGGTATCCCCTACTACTGTCTTATCCCCTCATTCTCTATCTGATCTTTAGACATACAAAATCTTCAAACCTTACCACCATGCCATATTCTTAATCTTCAAACCTCTCTCTTATCTAACCCATCATTATCTTTTAATACATATCCCACACTAAATGCTACATCCCTCTTACCTACTCCTTCTGACTTGTCATCCACTCATGATTGCCTTCAAACACTAAACCTTCTTCTCCCTTACCTCTCCAACATACAAGAAAGACCGTGCAGCACATATGGCTGCTCTCCAAAACTCATCTTCTAACACTCCTCTCACCCCTTGTTTAAAAATCATAATCACTGGGCTCGGCGCCTGTGGCTCAATGGGCTAAGGCGCCAGCGACGTACACCTGAGCTGGGGAGTTCGAAACCAGACCGGGCTGCCAAACAACAATGACGGCTACAACCAAAAAATGGCCGGGTGTTGTGGTGGGCGCCTGTAGTCCTAGCTACTTGGGAGGCGGAGACAGGAAACTCAAAAGCCAAGAATTGGAGGTGCTGTGAGCTATGATGCCACCGCACTCTACCCAGGGTGAAAACTTGAGACTCTGTCTCAAAAAAAAAAAAAATCATAATCACCTTCTAGTTGGCCAATTAAAACTACGTGCCCCTCTCAGCAGGAAGAAGTTACAGAAGAGAGAACCTGTTGTCCCCTATCCCAAGGCCAACCTTCTATTTTTAAAATATCAAGAAGGGAGGAATGTTAGATAATTGCAAAACTTCATCTCCCTTTCCCAATTATCCACTAAAAAGCTCAAACTTATGGCCCGCCCCCTGCGGCTCTTCGCGCCAGAGCTGTAACATCTTATTGGCTATTCTACCATCCCGTCACCTCCCCAAACTGAGTCTATATCAGGTGCCCGTGTCTTTTACTCTCCCTCTTTTCTCTTCCGCCCCTCTCTCCCTGTGTGTCTCCTTTCTCTCTTCCCCCGTTTCTCTCTCTCTCTCTCCCCTCCTCCTTAATGCTGCTCTGCAGCTTCCCCCGCCAATAAAGACCTTTGTACAAGCCTTGGTGTTCTGTGAAGTTTATGCCGGTCGAGTGCTCCCCTTTCATCAGTGACTCACTGCTTAGGAGTTAAATGCTGATTCAGTCACCTCTGGGTAGTAGGAAAACCTAATAACTGAGGGCCATGAAACGGAGCAGTTTCTCTGGGAACTGATTAACATGACTCCCTGAGGAGAGAGAAGGGACTGGCAACTCTAGGAAGGCAGCTTTCATGTCTTCACACAGATCTCATTGGCTCCTTGGTGTCTTCCTTTTCCAAGGTAACCCAAGTCTCTTCCTGTGTGAACATCTCCTTTGATAGGGATGGTATGGTCCGGTGGGCTGGGTGGGATGAACTAGAGGAAGTGCTAGTGAGGTGGAGCTAGGGAGAATGAAGACTAATGCCCAAGATCAAAACTAGGGAAATAAAGTTTCACTACCAAGTCCAAAGGTCATAGAAAGAGTGGAAAATTGGACACAGTACCTAGGTTAGGAGCCAACAGAACTGGAAAAAGGGAAATAGGCCAGGGAACAAGACCAGACTGGGAGCGGTGGCTGCTGAGAAAGAGCAGGCACAAAGCCTAGCTTCAATTGTCTTTCATCCTAGACTCCCGCACAGAAGGGTCACACCAAGGAAGACAGGGAGAAACCTGAGCCTCTTAATCCAGGTCCACAACGCCCTGTGTGGTACACAAGATTGTTAAAGGAACAGCGCCCACAAAGGAGTTATTTTAAGGTCTGAATGTTGAATCTGGTCATCCAGAGGCAATCTGGTCACTGGCAATCTCTGCGGGCTCTCCTCGTCTCAGGGAAGGCCCTGAATGGCTGAGGGTCTCAGTCCCCCACCCCCGCTCCTTGCATGTCCAGGGAGTCTCTGCAGCGCTGTGCAGCGCTGCTGCCATCTGAGCCGATTCTCCCCAGAAGCGCGGGGCACCGGGCGTGGAAGAGGATGAGTAAACGTTGGAGGATGGCATAGGGTCGAAGCGATGGATTAAAAGAGGCTGCTGTGATTCATGCCAAAGGGTTTCACCGACTGGCTCAAATATTAACGCGAGGTTTCCCCGCTTCTTCATAATCCGTCAGTTTCGTTTGAGTGGAAAGCAAACGTGTTCCCGTCGCTCTATTTTGGGTACGGCTGAGTTCCGGAAACTAGTACAGCGAAGAGAGGGGACGACCGTGGGACAGTGTGTCCCACCGCCCGGACCTGTACTAAGTGCTGTGGCTCCTCGCGCGCGACGTAGGCCCCGCCCCTTAGGGGGCCGCGGCGCGCCGGAATGACGTAGCGCTGGTGCCGACGTCGCCGCACGGAGCCCGGAAGAGGCGACGGCTGGGAGAAGAGTCTCCCGGGCGTCGCTACCGCGCGTCTCGGTCCCCATGGCGCTGTGGCGCGGCTCTGCGTACGCGGGCTTCCTGGCGCTGGCTGTGGGCTGCGTCTTCCTGCTTGAGCCAGAGCTGCCGGGCTCGGCGCTGCGCTCGCTCTGGAGCTCGCTGAAGCTGGGGCCCGCGCCCCTGAGTCCTGTCTCCCCGGAGGGCCGCTTGGCGGCCGCCTGGGACGCGTTGATCGTGCAGCCGGTCCGGCGCTGGCGCCGCGTAGCTGTAGGGTGAGTGCCTGCGGGGCCTGGATCTCTGGGTCTCCCCCAGGGAGGGCGGGCACTGCGGGCCTCCTAGGTCCGCCTTGGAGGTCCAGCGGCTTGGGAGAAGGCAGGTAGAGCCCGCGTGGAAACGGCTTCCAGGAGGTCCCTGGGAGGCTGGTGTCCGCGCTGCCCCTTTGGCGAGAGGCGTCGGTCGTCTGGGTGGAACCGGTAGGTCACCGCTGCAGGCACCACACTTCTTTATCCGCATAGCTGGCCTCTATGCTCTTCTTGCATCGCGTTAGGACCGGCGCTAGTAGTTTCTTGCAAATCCCGCTCAGCCCAACAACTTCATGTTCTAAGCCTCTTTCGTTGTTCCAACTTTCTACCCCACCTCTTTTAGAGACTGTTCTTTTGCAGTCGGAGAGGCTTGATATTACCCACTTTGACCGCCCTCTATCTCTTGCTTCTGAACTTCTTGAAGATCGTGGTCTATGGCTTTAGCAACCGACTTTGTTTACGTCTTATTTTCTCTTAACACGGCACAGTGTGGAGACCACCAATCCGCTGCAGCTCTTCTCAGATTTTCAAATTAAGCTGCCTTTTTTTTTTCTTTGCCTTCATTATCAACAATGCAGCCTTCCACGCCAGGAACATGCCCTTCTCGTTGAAACTTTTTTTTTGGAGACAGAGCCTCAAGCTGTCACCCTGACAGAGTGCTGTGGCATCACAGTTCACAGCAACCTCCAATTCCTGGGCTCAAGCGAGTCTCCTGCCTCCACCTCCCAAGCAGCTGGGACTACAGGTGCCCGCCACAACGCCCGGCCATGTTTTGGTTGCAGCCGTCATTGTTGTCTGGCGGGCCCGGGCTGGATTCGAACCCGCCAGCTCAGGTGTACGTGGCTGGCGCCCCAGCCCGTGGAGGCACAGGCGCTCAGCCTCAATGAAACTTTTTTTCTTCCCTTGACCAGTAACATTGCATATTTAAGCTTTTCCCAAATCACAGCGCCTCCTTTCTTTGTACTGTTTCCCAGGAATGTAATTATTCCCTTTAAGCCAACTAGTCCCTGTCTCAGTTCGACTTGGCTTTCTTGACATCTCTTTAAAGGCCCCACACAAAAGCAGGCCTTCTGCCATAAACAGGTACCCCAGTACTTTCTATGAGCGGGGAGGGGTAAGGTAAAAATTGTCTTGAAGATTATGTGAAATGATCCATGTAATCTATCCAGCATGATGTCTGCTTTAAAAAGCATTCAAATGTTCGTGTTTTTTATGTCAGCACATTTATTGGTTCTTCAAATGGATCTCCTTTTACTTGTTATTTCAATTTCAGGCCCTTTTCTTCTACCTTCTCACCAGCTTTTAAATTGGTCTCCTTTGTTTTATGTGAATTCATTCAAGGAATGTTCATCAGTTATGTGGTTAGTGTCAGATTTGTGCTAGGTTCTTAGGATACAGAGATGGGTGATAAAAGGTTCCTGCCTGCCCTGTTGAAAATAGATATTTTTGTGTTAATCTCCTTAGACTACTAGAACAGAATTTCACAGACTGGAAGGCTTAAACAACAGAACTTTATTTTTTTATGGTTCTGGAGGCTGGTAGTGCAAAATTGAGGTGTCAGCAGTGTTGGGTTCTGATGGGGCCTCTCTTCCTAGCTTTCAGAGAACTCCCTTTCTTACATGGATACTAGTCCTGTTGGATAGTGGCTTTCCCATAAAACCTCATTTAACTTAAATTACTTCTTTAAAGACTATGTCCATACATTGGGGATTAGAGTTTCAATATATGAATTTGGGGTGAAGAGGACACAATTCAATTCATTTTTTTTTTTTTTTTGAGACAGAGCCTCACGCTGTCACCCTGGATAGAGTGCTGTGGGATCATAGCTCACAGCAACCTCCAATTCCTGGGCTCAAGCAAGTCTCCTGCCTCCACCTCCCAAGTAGCTGGGACTATAGGCGCCCACCACAACACCTGGCAGGCCCGTGCTGTATTCACCCGCCAGCTCAGATGTACATGGCTGGCGCCTTAGCCCATTGAGCCACAGGTGCCGAGCCCACAAACAATTCATAACAATTATGATTATGAGAGAGAATGTCCCAAGAGGATCAGGCAGAAGCCTTAGTGCCTTTTACGACCTAACCTTAGAAGCACAGATCTACTGGAGGCACAGATCCACTTGGTTTTAAGAGGGTAGGGGAAGAGGTCAAACATACCCTGATGAAAGGAGCATCAGTGTCACATTGTAAAAAGAACATGTGAGATGGAACATCTTGTTGTGACCATCTTGAAAAATATATTCTACTACAGTGACGTTTCTAGACTAGACCCTAGAGAAGAGAAAGATTTCTCCAAAGATGGGAAAAGCCACCTAGGTAAGAGAACCAAATGTGGAAAAAAACATGGTTTGAGAACAGCAAGTTGGCCCTTTGTTGGGGCAAGAATCTTACGGTAAAGAGGTGTAAAGAGATAATGCCGAGAAGGGAGAGTTAAGCTAGATGTGAAGGGTAAGTGATGGAGAAGCCACAAGCTTTATAACCAGGTAAGTGATGCTAAGTTCTTCACTGAAAATAGCTGCTGGTGGCTCGGCGCCCATGGCTTAGTGAGTATGGCACTGGCCACATACACCAGCTGGGCCTGCTAACCAACAATGACAACTGCGACCAAAAAATAGCCGGGCATTGTGACAGATGCCTGTACTCCCAGCTACTTGAGAGTCTGAGGCAAGAGAATTGCTTAAGCCTGAGAGTTTGAGGTTGCTATGAGCTGTGATGCCACAACACTGTACTGAGGGCAATGTGGTAAGACTCTGTCTCAAAAAAAAGAGAGAAAGAATAGCTGGTAGAAATGTGAAGTGTGGATTCTGAGCAGTAGTTCTAACCTGTTTTACTACTTAACATCATTTTTCTGGGTAACACAAATCCATTGGTAATGTTTGCATCACCCAAAGAGATTTTTAGCCCAAAGATGGGGATATAGGAGGAGTAGGTGGGAGCAGGTGCTGTGCTTATACCAGAATCTCATTTGGGGGTGGGGGAGGTAGGTGTTATAGTTTAACTTTTCAGAAGAACACAAATCATACACTCTTTGTCTTTCATACACAGTCACACATTCAAAACAATATGATTCATAAGGAGGAATGTCTTGAGACTCTGACACTTGTTAAGAGGCCGTTACAGGGTTTGTGTGAAGGGAGAAGAGAACCTGGACCAAGCTTGGCAATGGCAATGAAGAAGTGAGATTTGAGAGATACTTGGATAACAGGATGGATCTGGCAGAGTAAAGAAAGGCAGTCAGAAGTGCCAGGTAACACCCTTATGTGGTAGGCAGATACAAGTATTATCATGCAGCCTTCACAGATGAGTAAACAGCTCCAATAAGATCGAAAGCTGTCAAATGCCAGCAGATACAACTTAAGCCTGGTCTTTTCCGTTTTTGGTTCCATGTTCATGCCACATTATTGCCATTAAGAAAGATTGAAGAGGCTCGGCGCCTGTGGCTCAACGGGCTAAGGCGCCAGCCACGTACACCTGAGCTGGCGGGTTCGAATCCAGCCCGGGCCCGCCAAACAACAGTGACGGCTGCAACCAAAAAATGGCCGGGTGTTGTGGCGGGCGCCTGTAGTCCCAGCTACTTGGGAGGTGGAGGCAAGAGACTCGCTTGAGCCCAGGAATTAGAGGTTGCTGTGAGCTGCGATGCCACAGCACTCTATCCAGAGTGACAGCTTGAGGCTCTGTCTCAAAAAAAAAAAGAAAGATTGAAGAAAAAGGAAGAAGTTTCTGGAGGAAGGAAAGTTTGATTTCAGAGGAAGGGAAATGTACCATTATTGTGGGATTTCAGATGAAGCTTCTCTGTCAGCTGCTGAAAATGAGAGGCTGGAGTTCGGGAGTATATTAAGGAACAACAGGTTTACAGATTTTGGGGACACCAGCCCTTAGGTTGAAGCCATAGACTGGATAGGCTCTGCCAGGAAGATAACATGAAGAAAAGTTTAAGGAAAAAAAAAATGGCAACAGTGGTGGCTGCAGTGGCCCAAGGCAGGAAGGTCCCTTAAGCTCAGGAGTTCAAGACCAGCCCATCTCTATTAAAAATAGAAAAATTAACCAGGCATGGTCGCACGTGCCTATAGCCCCAGCTACTTGAGAGGCTGAAGCAGGAGGATCGCTTAAACACAAGAGTTTGAAGTTGCTCTGGGATAGGTTAATGCCATGGCACTGTAGCCTGGGCAAGAGAGTGAGACTCTTGTCTCAAAAAAAAAAAAAAACAGGCAAGGGTGGAATTCTGGGAAATACTAGTATTTAAGGGGATGGTGGAAAAAGATCAGAGAAACCCACTACCACATTTTGCTAGAAAATGGGGCTCCTCCCCTGCTTTTAAAATGGACTGTGCTGCTTTTTTTCTTTGGGTAAAAAAGATGATGAAGCCTTCATCCTAACATTCATTTGCCATGTGACTTGCTTCACCAGACCTTTGAAGGAATTCGCCGTTCTTTTTTTTTTGAGACGAGAGACTCACTATGTCACCCTTGGTAGAGTGCCATGGCGTCACAGCTCACAGCCACCTCAAACTCTTGGGTTTAAGCAATTCTCTTGCCTTAGCCTCCCAAGTAGCTAGGACTAGAGGTGCACACCACAACACCCAGCTATTTTTTGGTTGTAGTTGGTCTGGGCTGGATTTGAACCCACCAGCTCCAGTGTATGTGGCTGGCGCCCTAGCTGCTGAGCTACAGGCACTGAACCAGAATTCTCCATTCTAGCTAACTCAGCATTCTTACTCTGTCCAAAAACAAGGTTAATCCCATCGTCCACAATTTTGCTTGTGCTGGCTCCCTATGTAGGCTTCAATAGCAAATAAATCTGGATTTGAAATTAAGCTCCTCCAGTCTGTGGCCTTTGGGGCATTAGCCCATAGCCTCACTTTTCTCAGCTGAAAGCAGTGATGAGTGGTGGAGAACCTGTGACCTTACGGAAATTTGTGACCTTCCTGGTGCAGCCTTTTGACAAAATCCAAATTTTACAGAACAAATCCTTGGGTGCAACAGGGTAAGATAAAACTTTTCTTGCCTCCTTTGATGCTTAAAAAGAACTATGTCAAAATCAAAAGGCCACAGGTTGCCTGCTCCCTGGGAGGCACATAATGTTAGAGCTGGAAAGAACCTTAGAAAATATTTTACAGAAGGTGAAACACGGGAAGTGATAAGAAACATCATTCTTGCCTTTGAGGAGCTTTTGGTCTAGAAGGGAGAACTATGCTGGCACCGGCAGCCCCCACAGCTTTGGGTTTTGCATCCAGCTTTTTCTTCCTTCGCCTAGAATGACAAAGTAGATGGAGCTTCTGTTCCCTGGACAGGAGAACCTAGGAGGAGTAGGTGGAACTAGAGAACTTGCCATTGTTAAGAGTTCAAGCTTGGAGAGGTTGCAATCAATCATTCAGAGGGGTTGTGGAATGTGAAAGGTATTCTTCCTCAAGAAAGAATCTTGGAGTAGAGGAGGCAAAAGGAGAACTAGGAAGGAATAGGCCTTCATGGAAAGAGGAAGGAGGGAGTATCTAGCAGGGTCAGAGGCTACGGAGAAGTTACCAGTTGTTTTCTCCAAAATCACACTATAATCTTGCATGCATTTGTTACTGAAGTGTGAATAATGGCTATGTGTTAAATGAGCACAATTTTGTCCTCTGGTTCTTTAACTTCCTATTTCTCTTTATTTCCCCTTGATATAATAATAAAGCACTGTTAGTCACGTGCTTGTTTGCATTTGGGGATGTTGTTAAGTACAGAGAAAGATCCTTGCTCTGGTTAAAGTATTATACAGCAGATATGTAAAAGTACTTGTTTGGTATCTGAGATGCATGTAGTAGCTGTTCAATGGGGTTTTTTTTTAATTATAAAAAGTTTTCTTCTGGGCAGTGCCTGTAGCTCAAAGGAGTAGGGTGCTGGCCCCATATACCGGAGGTGGCGGGTTCAAACCCAGCCCTGGCCAAAAAAAACCTGCAAAAACAAAAAAATAATAAAATAAAAAGTTTTCTTCTGCCCCTCCCCAGTATTCCTGACATGATTAGGTGGGGAATGGAAAATGTTTCTGTGGTAGTTTCATTTTTAGATTCAAGATTAGTTCTCACCTGTAATCCTAGCACTGTGGGAGGCCAAGGTGGATGGATAGCCTGAGCAAGAGCAAGACTCCATCTCTAAAAATAGCTTGGCATTGTGGCGGGCATCTGTAGTCTCAACTACTTGGGAGGCTGAGGCAAGAAGATCACTTGAGCCCAAGAGTTCAAGGTTGCTGTGAACGGTAGTGGCACTGCACTCTACCAGGGACAACAAAGTGAGACTCAGTCTCAAGAAAATAAAAAAATAAGAATTTTCACACCCCAATTATTTGGAAAAGCATCTGTCCATTTCTACATGCTTTCAAGAGGAGACTGTCTATAAATTATACTGTATCCACACTTAAAATCATATATAGCCATTAATAAAATAGGAGATTAAATAGGAGATTTATGGTCATCATTGCCACTGTCCAGAATGACATCCCCAATAGGCAGAGGCAGGAAATAAAGGTGACCATAACAGGGGTGGAAGAATGGGGGTACACAAAGACCTTGGTAAGCTCTCCTAATTACCTGGCCTTTCTCTGAGAAAGGAAAAGAAAGAGAAATTACTTTTAGCAAGACACTGAAAATATAAGCCAGAACTTCTCCCTACGCAGGTAGAAGAGGACATGCTGGATAGGCTACCCCAGACCACCTCAGTGCAGGGTGAGCATCCCCAGTCTGCAAAACTTCTAGTACTGATCTGACCACACAAGGAGAAAATTCCACCCATAAGTATTTAGCATAAACTTTGTTTCATTCACAGTATTATTTCGAATGTATAAAATTACCTTCAGGTCGTGTGTGTAAGGTGTATATGAAACACAAACACATTTTGTGTTTAGACTTGGGTACTATCCCCAAGACATCTCTTTACGCGTATACACAGGGCAAAGCACACAGAGGGGCCATCCTTGGGGCCCAGAGGCACCCTAGACTTGGTAAAGTGGTTAAGACCGTCCCTGTGTGGGAGAGTCAGCAGGCAGGTGAGCCCTTTAAACTCCTGATGGGCAGTTAGATGAGGGAAGTTGGGCCGGGCACTGTGGCTCACGCCTGTAATCCTAGCACTTGGGGAGGCCAAGGCGGGTGGATTGCTTGAGCTCACATGTTCGAGACCAGTCTGAGCAAGAGGGAGACCCCATCTCTACTAAAAATAGAAAAACTGAGGCAAGAGGACTACTTGAGCCCGAGTTGGAGGTTGCTGTGAGCTATGACGCCACAGCACTCAACCCAGGGCCACAGCTTGAGACTCTGTCTCAAAAAAAAAAAAGGTACATTTCAAAACTATTAAGAAATGAGTATAATGAGTGATGGATGTGTTACTTAGTTCAGTGTAAACATTTTACATTGTATATCGAAGCAATACCCTGAACCCCATAAATGCATCGATGTACAAAGTTATGATTTAATAAAAAATAATTTTAAAAAATTAAAATAGCCAATAGGAGGTGAGCCTGGATTACTGGAGCAGGTAAGGGGCATGCGTTAGATGAAAAAGCAAAGAAATGGACTTTGAATTTTAAAAAATAGTAAAGAGAGGAGACAGAGAAAATGCTTGATAGTAGTAAAGCTTGCAGAGAAAAAAATAACAGTAATTAATAAAAAATATTTCTGCAGAAAGGTTAAAAAAAAAAAAAAAGAAAAAGATTAGGGAAGTTGGTTTGCCTGCCCTGGGGAGACAAAACATGTTTTCCCCTCCCCCTTTCTAAGTGCATTATCGGCCTTATAGACAACTCACTACCCTATGTGCTGATTACCCAGCCATTGCCTTTTACCCAGTCTTTCTGGGGGCTTGGGATTCTTTTAAATCTATTTTAGCATCTTTGCATTTTGCATATACACTTTGTGTTAGAAATCAATAAAAGATTTCTAAGAAGTCGGAGAGTCACTATGTTGTCTCAATCTGATGCCCCGTGGGTGGATGTGAGTGAGTGTCTGCCTCTCCAGTCTCCCCAGACTTTCTTGATTAAGTTAGCGTAGAGTCTTATTATATTCCCCCAGCTTTGTCATCACCCCTGTTGACTCCCAACCCCAGGTCGGGGTCCACAGGGAACCCCAACATATATTTATTCTGAAATCCAAGACACTTTCAGTCGCAAGCACTTTGGATAAAGAATACTCAACCTGTATTTTATAATTTCCATCAATACAGCTGAGACAGCCTTCTAAGTGATGAGTTGTAGGGCACACGTGTCCCTAAGTCCTCACAGCACCCCTCAAGGCCAAAGATCCAGGCTTTCAGCAGGGAGTATTCAGGCATTTAGATGTTTAGTGTATCTTTTTTTTTTTTTTTGTAGAGACAGAGTCTCACTTTTTCGCCCTCGGTAGAGTGCCGTGACATCACACAGCTCACAGCAACCTCCAACTCCTGAGCCCAGGTGATTCTTTTGCCTCAGCCTCCCCCAGTCACTGGGACTACAGGCACCTGCCACAACGCCCGGCCATTTTTCTGCTTTGCAGTTCAGCCGAGGCCAGGTTTGAACCCTCCACCTTCGGTATATGGGGCCGGTGCCCTACTCGATGAGCCACAGGCGCCGCCGTATTTAGTGTATCTTAATCACCATCCTTAGTTATCTTTGGAAGGAAGATGACTGATACTTTTTACCAAATTTTATATTTTGCCTTCCCTGCACGGAGCACTTTTTCTAAGTGTACATAAACTTATTTCATCGTCACAACAACTTCTTGCATTACTCAACATTATTGCCGTATTATAGATGAGGAAATACAGAAACTAAAGTGACTTGCTCAGATCACCTGGCCATGATGAATTCAGTTTGGCTCTGCCAACATTTTCTCAGAAATGTTACATTTTTGTTATCATGATAGCTTTGTTCTGAAATGCTAAGAACTTGTCTTCTCACTTGGTAACTAGTAGCTTTGTAAAAGCTTGCCAGACTATTAAAAAGAGTGCTGTGTTCTGAACCTAATATACATCCAGTGAAGTAATTTTTCTAAAGTAAATAGCCACATGCTCTCTACTTTTCAATTCTTGTTTCCGATTCACATCCCCTGGTTTTTCTGTTTGGATACACTTCTCAGAAACATTTTTCTATTGTTAAATGCAAAACAGCTGCCCAGTGCTTCGGCTTTTACACCGTCTGTTTCCTCCTTCCAGAGTCAATGCATGTGTCGATGTGGTGCTTTCAGGGGTGAAGCTCTTGCAGGCACTTGGCCTGAGTCCTGGAAATGGGAAAGATCACACTGTTCTGGATTCAAGGAATGATCTGGAAGAAGCCTTCACTCACTTCCTGGGGAAGGGAGCAGCTGCTGAGCGCTTCTTCAGTGATAAGGAAGCTTTCCATCACATTGCCCAGGTGGCATCAGAGTTCCCAGGAGCCCAGGTATGTTAAGTTCACCAAAAGTAAATTAAAACATGTTGAGAAAAGAAACCTTTTTAATATGGTTCCTGGAAGCAATCAAGCAACTTTTTCTTCTAGTTTGCTTCAAGACAGTCATAGCTGGGAATCCAATTCTGTAGCATTTTTCTCTTTTTGGAAAACTCTGGGTCTGACCTAATGTATAGATGTCTTCCCCAGCTTTGACAAAATTTCCCCAGACCAGGGGTATCCAACCTTTTTTTTCCTCTGCTGTTCATTGGAAGAATAAGGGTTATTTGGGGCCACATTTTTAATACAAATACACTAACAAAAGCCTAGGTGCAAAAAAATAAGGTCTGTAAATACTTTTCTTGATATCTGACACCACAGATAAGCAACAAAAGCCTCACAAAATCAGCATGTAGCCCACTCGGGTTGGATACCCTTGCACATTGCCCCGGGTTTCTTGAGAGTGGAAGAGGAGGGGAGCAGAATCACCCCTCTTTGAAAACTGCTGGTCTAGATTGGTGGCTCACAGACTTGAGCTTGCATCAGAATCATTGTGGGCAGGGGGTGAGGGGTAGCTATTGAAACAGATTCCTGGGCCTGCTTAGAGTTCTGATTTGGTACATGTGGGATGAGACCCAAGATTAACGTTTCCAGCATGTTTCCTGATGGATGCTGTAAGTCTGAGAGTCTCATTTTGAGAATCACTGGGAAGAACTTGACAGAGATAGAACCTTAGAGGTCCTCAAGCCTACCTGGTGATCATAAACCATGCTCTGGGGCCTGCATGGTCTGGATGCTTCCTGGAGGCTCACTCGGAGAGGCAGTGCTGGCCCTGGAGGCCCAATCACAGCTCTTCCCACCTCACCCCCACAGGCCTCTCAAGGAGCTGAGTTTTTGTTGTTTGGTTAAGTATCCCTCACCCTAAATTCTTCCTCACCTAAACTTTCCTTTGACTTGTTCTAGCCAAGGAAGCTCTTCATACAATTTTCTTTCTTCTTTTTCTCTTGAGGCAGTAATCTGTCTCAAGAAAGTGATCCTTTTGCCTCAGCTTCCCAAGTAGCTGGGGTTACAGGGACCCAACACAACACCTGGCTAATTTTTCTGTTTTTTGGAGAGGGAGGCCTCTCTTGTTCAGGCTGGTCTCCAGCTCCTGCCTCAACCTTCCTGAGTGCTAGGATTATTGGCGTGAGCCATTACGCCTGGCCTCTTCACATCATTTTTAATTGGCATCTTTCACAGGCAAACCATTGTGACCACTTCTTTATTTTGATGACGTTTATGATTTTAAAGTTTTTGTCCTTTGAAGCTGTCTTTTTGAACATTAAAAGTGGGCCCAGGGTGGGTTTCTGAAGGAAAAAACAGGCTTGGCGCCCATAACACAGTGGTTATGGCACCAGCCACATACACCAGAGTTGGCAGGTTCAAACCCAGCACAGGCCAGCTAAACAAGAATGACAACTGCAACAGAAAATAGCCGGGCATTGTGGCAGGTGCCTGTAGTCCCAGCTACTTGGGAGGCTGAGGCAAGAGAATCACTTAAGCCCAAGAGTTGGAAGTTGCTGTGAGCTGTATTGCCACGGCACTCAACCAAGGGTGACATAGTAAGACTCTGTCTCAGAAAACAAATTGGTAGGCTTTGGCGTCTGTGCCTCAAGCAGCTAAGGCGCCAGCCACATACACCTGAGCTGGCAGGTTCGAATCTAGCCTGGGCCTGCTAAACAACAATGATGGCTGCAACAACAACAAAAAAATAGCTGGGCATTGTGGCGGGAGCCTGTATTCCCAGCTACTTGGGAGGCGGAGGCAGGAGAATCGCTTGAGCCCAGGAGTCGGAGGTTGCTGTCAGCTATGATGCCACGGCACTCTACCCAGGGCAACAGCTTGAGGCTCTGTCTCAAAAAAAAAATGGTAAAATTTCAGTTATGATTATTTTGACAACCACGCTCATCATGAGATTCTAACCTCTTAGGTGAGAATCTTGCTAGTGCTAACATGATGATAACTCTTCTGCTCAAAAGTATTTATGATCATTAATTTCTGTTCTACTTTATTTAGCTTTTTGATGGCCTAAATTATTTCTTAACTTTGTAAAACCTAAAATGTAAATGTTGCTTTCTTTAGGGTAACACTTCAACTTGGTGCTTTCTTGAAACCCCCTTAAACTAAAAGGCAAGTTGTCTGATAAATAAGTTAATAACCATTATATGAAAACATCGAAATCCACTTCCTCCAAGATTTTTTAGTAAATTCTTCTAGCCAGCATAGTTAAATAAAACATTAATTAAGGCTAACGTGTTAAAAGGCCAAAACTTCAGAAAATTTTAAATTATCTCTAGGAGGCTATTACTGTTAATGCCTACTGAGAGGTTGGTCCGCACAGACTGGGTGGGTGAATGTAAAGTTATTTATTTAGACTGTGCCTCTGCATGGGCTGAGGCCAGGAAGGTGAGGTAGTACATTCCACCCAGGCGGGACTATTAATTAGGCTTCTCGACTTTCATATTAGAACAGCAACCTTGGCTGGGCGCAGTGGCTCACACCTGCAATCCTAGCACTCTGGGAGGTCAAGGCAAGAGGATTATTTGAGGTCAGGAATTCAAGACCCAGCCTGAGCAAGAGTGAGAGCCCGTCTCTACTTAAAATAGAAAAACTAGCTGGACATTGTGGCAGGCGCCTATAGTCCCAGCTATTCGGGAGGCTGAAGCAAGATTGCTTGAGCTCAGGAGTTTGAGGTAGCTGTGAGCTAGGCTGAGGCTGTAGCACTCTAATGTGGAAGATAGAGTGAGACTCTAGGAAAAAACAAAACAAAACAGCAACTTTATCTCCTATTTGTCAGGTTTACAAGACATATGGATCCATGCTTAGTCAGCAGCATGGAATAATGACCTTGAAGTATCTTTTCTTCAGATCCTTAGTGGAGAGATGTGTATTTAGGGGGAAATATTGTCCTGTAATATGGCCCATTACTTTTAGAATTTACTCCTAAGAAACCTGTGTATTTCCCAGCACATCCTTCTGTTTCTTCCTTTCTCAGAATTTAGCATCAGACATCTATTGAGCACTTACAAAAACAAGACAGTCCCTACCCCGAAGGAGCTAGTCCAGGTGCTACCAAGCAGACAAGAGCTACAAGAGTTAGGGGTTTGTTCAGGTTATAGAGGTAGGAAGAGATCTGTAATTCTGTCTGGTGCAGGCGGTTTGGGAGGCTAAAATGTCAGTGGGGAAAGGGGAACAGGGAAGGCGTCGCAGGAGAGGTGACATTGCTGCTGATTCGTGAAAGGTGATCAGGGGTTGACCTAGTCTAGTATCTAAGAAGGAGAGGATATCTTAAGGACAGGAAGCAGTTTGAGCCAAAGGCAGAGACGAGACAGGAAAGCTGACTCGGACAGCTTCAAGCAGGGTGCAGAGGGAGGGGGAGGAGATGGAGCAGAAAGGGAAGCATGGGTGAGATAAAGAATGGCCTTGCGTACCTAATTTAAGGGTTAGATTTCAGTTCATTCTCATGTGCTGAGTGATTTTCAGGAAGAGAGTGACTTTTTCCTTCATTTTAGAAGGATTACAATGTAAAAGATAAGGTCTGTCTGTACTTTTCACGTTTCCTGTGTCTTGCTGGGAAGCTCAGTCAATTTTGATCTATAGTAAAAGCAATCATACTAATTTTCTTGGTTAGCTTGTTTATTTTCTTTACTTTTCCCTGTTATTTATTGTCTATTTCTGTGTCTTCCTGAACTCTTCTGTGTGTCCTTTGTTATAAAATCACCTCAAAATGTTTCTGGGAAGAAAATGGACCATAAACTAATTTTTTTTAATTAAAAATTATTAAGCTTGATATGGTTGTGTTAAAATACTAATAGCTTCAAATTATTTTACAGCACTATGTAGGAGGAAATGCAGCTTTAATTGGACAGAAATTTGCAGGCAACTCAGATCTAAAGGTAGGTCCAAGTCTCAGATTAAAACCTTTGTCTTTCCTGAGAGTTTTTGAATAATCTTAGGAGTGAGAATGAATATTTGTTCTTGATTCAACTTGTGGATCACCTGCAATATGCCAGACCCTGGACCTATGGTTAGGAAGTAATATAATAATGGTAGGATCGCAGTAGAAACTAATACTTTCTGAATTTCTGATTAGTAACTAATACTAATTTTCTTAGCTAGCTTATTTATTTTCCTTACTTTTCCCTGTTACTCATTGTCTATTTCTGTGTCTTCCTGAACTCTTCTGTGTGTCCTTTGTTATAAAATCACCTCAAAATGTGATATGACGTTGTCTTTAGTACTTTATAGAGATTATTTAGTCCTTGCAAAGACCCTATAAGGCTACTTGGTACTTTTGGTGTATATTGTCCTTCATTTCTACATGAGGGCGCTTGAGGCATACAGGGATTCACAGCTGGTAAGTAACAGAACTAGGATTTTAACCTAGGCAGTCTGATCCAGAAGCCCATGTTCTTAAATACTGCATCGAATAACAATTAGGAGCATATAGGCTCTGGAGTCAATACCTGAGACTTGGGATTGTGCAAGTGATGAGAGGGAACACAGGTGAGCCTGGATCCAGAGAAGAAAATGAAAGCTACTGTATGGGAGTCAGTGGGGGAGTGTCTTCAAGTCTTAAACTGTTTGTTTAACTAGAATTAAAAATTATTTCTGTATTCAAAATAACATCCAAATAAGAAGTTTCTCTTGCTTTGAGTGGAATAGGTCTGAATGGAGAGGCCAGCAAGGAGGTTATTACTACAGTAATACTAGTACTGTAAGACAATTAAGATTTGTTTTAGAGCAGCCAGAGAGGAGACACCTATGTATCTAAAAACTAACTACTAGGGGATCACGGGTTTGGGTGGTCCATGCACAGGAAACAAATAGAGATTTAACAAAGTTGATGTTGGAGTGAATAAACCTGAGAAGTGCAGAATGGTTGTGTCAGCTGATAGGAGTGAAGGGAACCATGAATAGTTCTCTAGTTTTGGGAACCAGCCTAAAAATAGAAAGATGAGTCAGAAGGATGGAATCAAAAGCCAGAGATGAACTCAGTAATTAAGACAGATTATCAGCAATTTCAGGGAAAAATTCTATGAAGCCATTCTGTATGCCAGGACATGGGTGTGCTTTAGATTGAGAGAGTTTATTAAATTGTTTATTAAACCTTAATAAGAATTAAAGTTCTCATGAACTGACTCAGTGCCTGTGGCTCAACGGGCTAAGGCGCCAGCCACGTACACCTGAGCTGGCGGGTTCAAATCCAGCCCGGGCCCGCCAAACAACAATGAGGGCTGCAACCAAAAAATGGCTGGGTGTTGTGGTGTGGTTATTTAGTGTAGTCCCAGCTACTTGGGAGGCTGAGGCAGGAGACTCGCATGAGCCCAGGAATTGAAGGTTGCTGTGAGCTGTAATGCCACGGCACTCTACCCAGGGTGACAGCTTGAGGCTCTGTCTCAAAAAAAACAAAGTTCTCATGAACTATTAGCATAGAAACCAGAGACTTTTTTTTTTATTAAATCATAGCTGTGTACATTAATGCAATCATGGGGTACAATGTGCTGGTTTTATATACCATTTGAAATGTTTTCATCAAACTGGTTAACATAGCCTTTATAGCATTTTCTTAGTTATTGTGTTAAGACATTTATATTCTACACCTAGTAAATTTCACATGTACCCTTGTAAGATGCACCATAAGTGTGGTCCCACCAATTCCCCTCCTTCCACCCATCCTTCCCCCTCCCCTCTACTCCCCTCCCCTCCCTTTCCCCTTCTTGAGCTATAATTGGATTATAGCTTTCATAAGAAAGCTATAAATTGGTTTCATAGTAAGACTGAGGACATTGGATACTTTTTCTTCCATACTTGAGATACTTTGCTAAGAAGAATATATTCCAGATCCATCCATGGAAA
>CAUYRH010091760.1:0-31099 GCA_963574655.1 Perodicticus potto | reverse complement strand
ATGGCCGGGCGTTGTGGCGGGCGCCTGTAATCCCAGCTACTGGGGAGGTGGAGGCAGGAGACTCGCTTGAGCCCAGGAATTGGAGGTTGCTGTGAGCTGTGATGCCATAGCACTCTACCCAGGGTGACAGCTTGAGGCTCTGTCTCAAAAAAAAAAAAAAAAATCAGGTCAATTAAGGAGGTGGTCAACTGTGGAGGTTCTGCCGTGTTTTCAATTCTATGTGCTATTTTTTATTTAATTTATTTAAAAATAATTATTTAGGTCGGGTCTGGTAGCTCACATCTGTAATCCTAGCACTCAGGGAGGTGGAGGTGGGTGGATTGCTTGAGCTCAGGAGTTTGAGACCAGGCTCAGCAAAAGCAAGACCTCGTCTCTACTAAAAATAGAAAAACTGAGGCAAGAGGATCGCTTGAGCCCAAGCGTTGGAGGTTACTGCAAGCTCTGATGCCATGTACTCTACCCAGGGCAACAGCTTGAGAATCTGTCTCAAAAATAAAAAAATAAATAAATAAATAAAAATAATTATTCAGCTGACATTTGGAAGTATTTCAGAAAAATAGCATTTTATTTTGTTTTATTTTGTTCTTAAAACAAACCTTGAGATAATATTGAGTAAATAAATCCCAGAAGTGGTCAGCCTTCCAGCCCACTCTCTCCCCCTTCTGCTCTGCGTAACCCCCTCGTTCCCCTGCTCACTCAATTTTCCATTTCAATTTTCTAGTAAGTTTTCTTATCCGTCTGGTATTTTGATTGTCTTATACTCCTTTCATTATTGTCGATGTGCTCATCTTGTGGTTTCCCTGGAGACTCTGCCACCTGAAGCTCCTGTCATCTTGCTCTGATTTCATTGTGTCCTTCTGGCTTCTTGTCACACAGGGTCTTATTCTCCGGAGTGGGCGGCTGTCCTGGGTGGGGACTATATCTAGTGGTTCAAGGTAGACTGGGCTCCCAGTGAGTCCCTAGGGGGTGGTCATGTCTTTCTTTTTTAATTACCGTATTCCAGCTGTGTGATGTCTTTACACCCATTCATTGTCTCTAAATATCGGGGACTCATATTCCAGCTGGTAGACAGGCCCATATCATGTATTTTCTGGAAGTAGCTTTTCCCTTCCAGGGTCCAGGGTTAGGTGTGGAAACTTACCTGTTTGCTTTGTAAACTAATGAGTACTTTTCCCTCCCCCCCTTCCACCACCCATGCAGTCCTGGCTGGTCATAACTATGTGCCCTAGACCTTGCATGGAAGCATGGCTTTCATCGCACCGGCCTGTCACTCCCTCACCAGCCTTGTGACCTGTCTCCTAAGTCTCATGGGGAGCTTCAAGGCTCTCCCAAATTCTGGCAGTGCTGGGCATTCCTCTGCTCTCTTGACATCTTTTCTTCATATTTGAAAGGATATCCCCTGCAATACGCCCACATTTCCACCTGTATTTTGGTGGACTTGCAGGCGGTACAGGGTAGCAGCTGGTTGAGCATGACCTTGGAAGCCTTCCTGCCAAGGTTAAACCCCAGTCCACCAGGTAGTAGATGCACTTTATTTGGATGGAAGGTCAGTTCCAGTAACTTCTCTCCGGGTCAGTTCCATCATTTGTAAACTGAAAATGATACTATGTATTACCTATCTCACCAGGGGGTAAGAAATGAGTCAACATTTGCACATTGTTTATAGCCACTTTTAGGCTCCATGTAAGTGGTGATTATTGTTATAATTGTTACATGTTCAAATCTTTATAAGGTCTGATTTCTAGAACTATATGCCTCCTTCAGTGTAATTTTAATATAAAAGTGCATTTCCAACTGTGTTTTAAGTAATCAGTTCAGCTCTGTTTAATAAAAGTTTCATTTTATATTGGTTATTATGTATAAAAATTCTCCTGTAACATGCAATTGGTTATTATGTATACAAATTCTTCTGTAACACAGCCCTAAGAAGTAGATACTATTATCTCTGTCTAGAAAATAAGGGTGGTGCCTGTGGTTCAAAGGAGTAAGGCACTGGCCCCATATACCAGAGGTGGTGGGTTCAAACCCAGCCCTGGGCAAGAACTGCAAAAAAAAAAAAAAGAAAGAAAAAAAAGAAAAGAAGGGAAGTGAGAATGTAGGCAAATCTCAGAGCCTCAGTGTTGACTGAGGATTCAAATTCTAAAGCTTTTTTTTTTTTTTTTTTTATGGCTGAACAGGATTCCATGGTGCGTACTGCCAATTGTTAATCCATTCCTGAGTTGAGGGGCATTTGGGTTACCATGTCTTTGTGATTGTAAGGGGGTGTTTGTATACCTTTTGTAGATGGGACATAACCACCTTTGTATACGGAACATAATCACTCTACTTAACAAAATCAAATATTTTGACCTGGTTGTTTGTACCCTCACATTAACCTGAAGTAAATTACTTAAAACAAACAAACAAACAAACAAACAAAAATCTCTAAAGCTTTGTCTTCTCATTTCTTTGAAAACAGGTATTCCTTCCCCTAGCTTTAGAGACCGTGTCTCTTCCAATGGCTCATTTTTCACCATAAAACAGGGGACATACCTCCCACCATGCTTTCAGCTCTGGGTACCCGAATTTCCATGTGGAAAGAAGAGAAAAGCAGCGATACAGATGCTAAACCTGAACATCTCACCTTCCACCGGGAAGCTGGCATCATGCTCAGTGGGCAAGCAGAGGGGACAGGCTATGATTTCAGGTTGCGACTACAATCGGGAAAAATCTAAGTAGGATCAAGACTATCCAACACGTCCACCACACTTAGGCAGTCCTTGCCTTACCAGCACTTAATTAAACACAAGACTAAGTATTTTAAACAGCCATCATGAAAATCCCACCTAAAACACCCCAGCTTGTCCCACACCTCAATTGGGAAGAAATTGGAAGAGAAGAAAGGGGAAGGTGGGGAGAACCAGCTCCATTTTTCATGCCCTGCACCAATCTGGAATGCTTTGTCCCCAGTTTGAAAACACAGTGTGTCGGCTCAGCGCCTGTAGCTCAAGCAGTTAGGGCGCCAGCCACATGCACTGGAGCTGGAGGGTTCGAATCCAGTCCAGGCCCGCCAGGCAACAACAACAACAGCAACCAAAAAATGGCCAGGCATTGTGGTGGGCATCTGTAGTCCCAGCTACTTGGGAGGCTGAGGTGAGAGAATCGCTTAAGCCCAGGAATTTGAGGTTGCTGTGAGCTGTGACACCACGGCACTCTACCGAGAGCAACATAGTGAGACTCCGTCTCTAAAAAAAGAAAAGAAAATACAGTGTGCCCCCCAAGTTACCTATAAAGTCACCATACATAGCTAAGTGTACTTTCATTTAAAAAATATTCTTTATAAAATTTTACAAAGGGATGGCCAACATGTAGAGAATATTTTGTAAATGTTTTGTAAAATTTGTAAAGAATATCTTATAAATAAAGGTACGATTTCCCATTTTCCCTATGTATGGTGACTTTCTGGGAGACCCTTGGGGCCCCCTATAAATTCACACCCTCTGGAACTAGAACTTAAGGTTTCCTCACAAAACACTACGGGGGATGGTGGGCAAATCCCCGGTCTGCTGTGCGTGGCCTTTCAAACACCCTGGAGAGCTCGGGAGAAGCATTATTTCACATCACTCAGCTGCTGTGTTCAGGGCTGTTTTATTTTAGGATAGCTAACCAAAATTCTTTCCAAATGCTTGAAAATAAGCTTTTGGAATTCTATCTGCTTCCAAGAACTGGTTGTATTATCATTTGTTTTGTTTTATTTTGTTCTATGAGCAAAAGTTCAGTCTTTTCTTTTTAACTCTTGTCTCTCTTTCATGAGGGAATATAATTCCATTCTGTTTTGTTTACAGGAACTTAAAGATGCATTAAAAATTGATCACAGAGTTGGAAAATATCTTTCCTTCTGATTTCCTGTCTCTCTTTACTCCCAGAACGTCCTCAGGGCTTCTGTTTCTGGTGTGATGTTCTCTGAGCCAGATTAGATGGGCTCCTTCTCAAAGCCAGGCACCCAGGGGCTTGGGAGACAACCCAAGGATTTTGTATTTTGTCCTTAGTCACTGCCTTCCTTAGAGAAATGTTTGCCACTATGAATAAAAATATTCGGAAAGGAGGTCAGTGAGACCCTCCCTGCCCAGTGCCTGGTTTCCTCCTGTCCTTGGCTGTGAACTTTCCTCACTTCTGTGTCTTCTGCAGCCACAGACGCCGGTGTCTGCAGCCCCTGCTCCCCGCTCGCCTCTGCATCCTCCATGCTCGGCCAACTTGTTCTCCTTTGTATGAAAATGGCAGTATTTTTTCATCCTGTAAAACAGGTACTTGGAGACACAACCCCTTCTTTAACATAGACTCTTCTTTGTTATCTCTGCCTCCATATTTTAACGCCTCAAACACAGGTTGTGAAAGGAGTCCTCATCCTTAAGGGAGGTCCAGAAAGAAAGGACTTCTTTGCACCTTGTGGGCACAGTTTGGTTGGCAGGCAGATGGCCTTCAGTTCCCACAAGTGCTGATTCTGAACAGTAGTGAACTAGATCAGATGCAGCATTGGTGAGCAGAGAAACAAGAGCCTCGATACACACACGCTTGGCATCTCCACTCCCTTTAGGGGAAACCAAGAAGGAAAATGGAGCAGTGAGCACAAAACTACGTAGAGCTGATATCGTGAGCCGGAGATACCTGTGTTTCCTCTCTGGTTGTTTAAATACCCTATCTAGACACATTAGGCTCTAATCTCATTTTCCTCTCCGCAGTGCAGCAAGCTGCGGCACTTGCTGGGAAGCTGTCTGCCATTCCCTCCACCCTGGGTAGAGACCGAACAAGACACGTAGAAAGTGCTGTGAAACCCCGCGCCCTGCTGCAAGACATGCCGCTGCATGGAAAGTCCAGGAGTGGTGCGTGCGGATGTCCACGGGGGTGCAGGGCAGTTAACCAGGAGAGGCGGGAACAGGCTTGGCTGCCTTCCCCCTGCCCCACCGCCTTTGCTGCAAAGAGCAGGTGACCTTGGGTGGGAGGGGGCCAGGCGGTCTTTCTGTGTAGGCTTCTGATGCATCCACGTCTGCGGCTCCCCCTGTCATCCTTCTGTTGTCCTGCCACCTCTTGTTAAGTGCATTTCAGTTGCTTTAATGTGAAGTGCAAATTTAGATTTGCAGCCATTGCCATGCTGACCAACATGGCCTCTTTGTCCACACGCTGCATCAGCCGCCTGCCAGATTGGGGACTCATTCCAGAGGGAAGGCACAGAGACTCCCAGGCTGCACCTGTCACCACAGCCCCTCCAAGTGGCTTTGGGAAGACACTCTCATAGGAGACCTGGATTAGAATTTGTGTGAATCTGCAACCTGTCATTTTTTCTTTACATAAAAATCTAATCCAAAAGTCTATCAAGGTTCACTGAAAAACATTACTCATACCTACACGCATCAGCCTGCTTCATGCAGCCCTAACCGGTTTTGAACCTGTTCTGAGCTGAGTTTGGGAAGAAGACAGAAAAAGTAATGGGCTTAAGAGAGGTACAACTGTCTCCTCAGAACGTCCTTCTGGGGAAAAACACCCAGGGCTGGGCAGGGGTGCCCTGTGATTGGTGCCAACGGCATCTGTGGAGCTGGGGCTCAGTCCTCTGATCTGTGACCTGACAGGGCTGCTCCTAAGAATGTGCTTTGCCTTGGGCGACTCTTAGCTGCACCCAGCCTCATAGCCTGCATGTCCCGAGTCCTTGCATCACGCTGCCCATGGGCTGCAGCAACAAATGATGATGTGCCCCAGAGTCCCCTCCAGTGACCTCTGTCTGCACAGCAATCCCAGGGATATGTGGGCCTTTCTTTCTTTGATGGAATTGACGCAAGCAGAATTGAAAAAGTGATTCCAAAAGATGTAAAATTGCAAACATAACCTAGTTTGGAGTTTCTTCATATTCCCTGGAAAAGGACTTTCCCCCCTCTTTTCTTATTATATTTATTTTTTATGGTCCTAGAGAAAAAAAGAGACAAATATTTGCAAAGGGAATTCAAATTCCATACATAAAGAGAAAATAGAGGTTGTGCCAGGGTCCTGCCCCGAGGGCAGGGTCCGTTAAGACCTGTGGATCTGGCAGCAACCGACTGGAAAAATATGAAGCTAGAAACGAGAAGAAAGAATGAAGCAAGACACACAGGATAGAATTCTCAAAGGTGGGAACTCAGGGGACCACCGTCCACTTGTGGGGTTCTGGTGGTGGTCCAGAGTGTCATTTCCACTCACTTATATTGAAGGCTATTTGCTCATTAGGCCAAAGGGTAAGCCAAGGAAGGGAACAAAGACACCAGCAGTTTCTCCGAGTGAGCGTGTCAGCTCCTGTTGTTTCTATAATCATTGACCTTAAGGGTCTGAGCAGCCTTGACAAATCTGTACCCTGAGCCTTGTGTGGGGGCAGCCCCTGTCTGAGGTCACACACGCAGATTCCCAGGGAGGTGTTAAACTCCGCCAGTTCACTGTGCAGTAAAACGCCACTGGCGTCAATCTCCTCTGAAGAATCCGTGGAAGAGAGGAATTTTCCTCTCATCACCGCCACAGAGGGTCTTCCTCTGAGATAAGGGATGTGAGCCCTCCTGCCCATATTTCAGGGCTTGGTGTTCCCTTCATCTCTGTCCTAGCCAAATACAAATCTCCACAATGGGTATTTGTTTTGTCTGTATACTGGGCAGGAAACGGCCTAGTTAGTGTATCTTTCCAGGCCTTGCCACAGCATCTTCTGTGACCATTATTCCTCAGAGTGTTTATTAGTAGCAGTAGTATTAGAAAGCTGTATCCCCAATAGGCCAGAGCTCTAGGAAAAACGGGTAACTTGCTCTGATAAGAAATTTAGCAGCGGCTGGTTTAAAGTTAAGCTAGCTGACTTTTCTTTGTTCTGCCTCACTCAGCTTACTTTTTTTATTTTCCCCTTTTTCTGAGGGTGTTTTACCTTTGCGGTCCCCATTCTGCCTGCAAGGTTGTATTATAATATTGCTCTGGACTAGCCACAGACTTAGTCATCTCACTGGAACCTTACTTTTATTAAAGTTTGTGATAAAATCTCCTTGTCACTGCCACCAGCCAGGACACCATAGGCCATCAGGGCTACTGGCTGACCCTGTTTCCCACACTGCATGATAGAGAGAGATCAATCTGGGGAAGCAGCTGGCCTGTCGCCTTGTTGCCTGCAGGCTGGATCCCCAAACTGAGCCAGACCTCTTAACAGTGTGTATGAAGTTCTGCCCATTCTCCCTGCTGACTCCTGGGTGACGGAAACATGCTACTCATCTTCACCCAGGCCATGCCACCAGCCCACATGTGGTTGAAGCAGCAGTCAGCAAAGGGGCGTGGACCTGGCTGGCTCTGCAGGCGACCTATGAGCTGGCTGTGGGTTCGGATGAGAGTTCGAAAGTCCGTCAAGATAGATTTTTCACTGTTAAGATTGCATTCAGTTCTGACAATAGTGTGTCTTCAGGAATCAGTTAATTACTTGGTACAACATCATCTGAGCATTCGCCAGTGCCCAGGGCCCTGTGGCCATGGGTCTGCAGAGACACAGGGCTGACCCTCAAGGCACTCAGCAGCCAGTGCCAGAGGATGAGGGCACAAGAAGCACAGGTGAGCACATGACCCACATGAAGCTTGGACACCGTGCTGGGCAGAGTGCCTGCGGCCTGGGTGTCTACCTTGACCCTAAGGGGTCCCAACTTCCTTCGGCCACCCTCTGGGAGGCTGCCAGGGCCTCCATCAGGAGCTCTGGGCAGGCAGCAGTAAAAGGGCCAAGACCAGGAGAGGCCCTGGCAGTGTGTGAGGTTAGCAGGACCATGAGAGAGCCCAGCAGGGGTGTCAGGGGAGGCTTTACCACAGCCCTTGGTGGAGACTCAGGGTTGGGTGAGCTTGGGGCACCAGCAGTGACTGAGTGAGTGGAAGTTCCGAGTTGCCTGGAGATTGTGTCTAACAATTAAAAGTTATGAACCGAAGGCTTGGTCCCCCCAAATTCATATGCTGAAGCCAGAACCCCCAATGTGCTGGTGTTTGGAAGTGGTGCTATTGGGAGGTGACTAGGTTTTGATGAGGTTGTAAGACCAGGGTCCCTCTTATGGCATTAATGCCCCTGTGTAAAGAGAAAAAGACCCCTGAGCTGCACATTCTCCACTGAGGGGGGGCTTCTGCCAGGCAGCAGGGGGACCCTCCCAGAGAAGCAGTGCCTGGACCCCGAGCTTCCGCCCTCAGAACTTCCAGAGACAGCGTGAGCCACAGTGGCTGCTTCATCAGGGCCGCCTCACCGCAGTGTCCACTGAACGGAGAGGGAAGGGGCCTGGACATGCTCGTCTCATGTGTTTTGAGACCTGCAGGTCACACTGCCGGTCAGCAGTGAATAAAACGTCCCCCTGGGAACGAGCCTGACACTAAGAGACATGTTTTGGGTAACAACCACCTGCGAGGGGTTCCTAGCTGTTCTTGGTGACGTGCACCCCTCGCCCCGCCTCCCCCACCACCTCAGACGTCGGGCAGCCACCGCTTGCTCCCTTTTACCGGAAGGAGAGTGGGGCTGGGTCAGGAGCCCGACAGTCGCACTTGAAGGCCGTGGAGAGAGACGGGAGCAGTCCCCCCGTGGAGTACGGTGTGTCCACCCAGGCCGGCGGGGCCACTGTAAACCCTCCCTCCTCAGACGCCCTGACTGTGAGCTGCTGAGCTGCAGTGACTCCTGCAAAACGCCACGTCCCCGGTTTCCTCAGGTGCCAGCCTTTCCCTTACAGCCACGTCCTGGGAGACAGAGTTCCTGAGGCATGAAAACCGGCCCCTCGGAGGAAGCAGGCGGCACAGTTAAGGGCTGCGAAGTGAGGACAGAGCAGGACTCTACCACCCACGGGGGCTCTCTGACGGCACACAGCTCCTGTCCCAGGCCTGGGAGCCCAGGAAGGCAGGACACGGCACACTCTGACCTAAGGTGACGACTGTGCATCAGTGTCCTCAGGGCCATCAGGACAATCAGGACATGCTGACAGTCCCCCCCACAGCCACCTGGGGTGGCACAATGTGCTGGGAGCCTCTGAGTCTCCTGGGGTGGGGGCTCCCCTTCCCACGTGCTGACTCCCAGGCCAGGGGACTAGCGGTGGCCTGACAGGTGACGAGACCCTGAGGAGGCAGCAGAAAGTCACCGTGAGAGAGAGAATTACCCTTTAACACAGTCGAATCTCAGGCTCTCTCCTCCCCTCTCCTCCCTGTGGCCCGGCCTGATGTGACCCTCCCCGGTTCATTTCCCAACTAGAGTATGACCTGCCACTTGTCCTGCAGCGTCCACTCCAGGTCAGGGTGGTGGGAGTGGGGACAAGGGAACACACTGACCTCAAAGCCCTCCCAAGGCCAGAGGCACCCCGAGAGCCCCTCGAAGAGCACGGGGACCCCCAGTCTGCACCATCCCCAGAGCCAGCACCTGACCAGTCTTCTCAGCTCATTGCAGACATTTGCTCTCCCTCTTCAGAGTCTGTGTGTTCCTTCAGCCCCTCAGCTCGTGTCTCAGCTGCTGTGAGGATGTGAATCAAAAGGTGGGAAGTGGGGAGAGAGGGGTGTGGGACAGGGAATAGGGGACGGGGGACAGGCATGGGGCACGTGCACAAGGGAAGGCGTGAGTCCCAGGGACTCAGCCCACCCCACACCCTGCAGAGGGGAGCAGGGAGGACGGACTCGGCCGTGGAGGTCTGGAGGACCAGCCACATCCTCTCCGGGTCAGCCGGGACCTCCAGCCCCACTTCCGCTGCCTCGGACTGGGCTTTGCAGGGAGGAAGCCATGGGCACCAGGGATGCAGGTGCATTTCAGAGAATCCTTCAGCCCCTCTGCTCTTCAAGGAGGCCCAGATTTGCATCGGCCCAGACTGCCTGCCGCTGTTTTTGCATGTGGCCCTGAAAGCAAATGAATCTGGAACACCTGATCGGACAGCAGCCCCCACCCCCCACCGCCACCTCCGCCTTCCGCGCCAAGCCCAACACAAACCTACTGTGGAGTAAACCCCGCTGCCTCTACCCAATATATTTACACTTTTAGTACAAGCAGCAAATTCATTAGAAAGGACTTAGAGATGATTTATTATGTGATAAAAATGTAAGGAGATAATCTCTCCCTGATACCTGTACTTTCAATTTGCATATTATACCGAAACCCAAATTGATCTGCAATTAAAAGCCATATGTTTAAAACTTTGTTCTTACATATAAATACCATGTATGTCCTGTGTCCCCCAATTTACTATTGATTTTCTGAAATGTCATAATCCTTTTTTTAATGTTTTATGTGTTCCCTTATATTTGTGAAGTTCTTAGAAACTAAAATTAGGCCTAATGCACCTTTAATTGATATGTAGAACTCAGAAGTAAAGTTCAATTTTAATATGATACATTTTGATTCTTCAACTTATTTACCAAGGGTCAAAGCCCATCACAGCTATCTCTAAAGAAATGACTGTACTTATTTTCTGTTTATAGACATAAAACATGTTAACTACAGAACCTTTGGAAGGGTTACAAAAGAGGGAAATAAAAGTCACTCTTTCTAAGCTCAGTGCCCGTAGCTCCAGTGAGTAGGGCTCTGGCCACGTACACAGAAGCTGGCAGGTTCAAGCCTGGCCCGGGCCTGCTAAACAACAATGACAACTGCAACCAAAAAATAGCTGGGTGTTGTGGCAGGCACCTGTAGTCCCAGCTACTCTGGAGACTGAGGCAAGAGAATCGCTTAAGCCCAAGAGTTGGAGGTTGCTGTGAACTGTGACGCCATGGTATTCTACCAAGGGCGACATATTGAGACTGTCTCTACAAAAAAGAAAAGAAAAAAAGTCACTCTTTCTAATCTCATCACTTGAAATTAATCCTTATTAAACTCAAGGGAAACTGGTCTAGATATAGAAGGGAGAAACTGGTCCAGATATAGAAGGGAGAAAATGAGTTCCCCACAAATTCACTGTGTTCAGCTGGTTGCAAATCCAGGATCTCGTCCAAAGCTTTGGAACGTCACCTGGTCCAGAACAGCAAGACAAGCAGAAGTCTGCTCCTCTGGGGGACAGAAATCAGGAAGACACCTGAATTAAATGTCAAAAAGAGGCTGTCACCTGTCTGAGATAGGGAAAACCTGGAAAAATACTTTTCACATTTGTTTTTAATCCTATGAAGAAATAACATAAATCATTCAGTCAAAGGCAGGCAGGGTTTTCATGTGAGGTTCAAGCTGGAAAGAAATAAAATAAGAAGTCGAAAGGGAGGAACCTCTGCAGTTTTTGATGAGGGGACGGCTGGGGAGGCCGAGCTGCATCCGTCCCCAGACGGGGACTGCCCGTCACATGCCCCGCAGCACAGACAGTTTATCAATCAGGAAATCAGTTCCTTTTAAACTATGGCCTCTAGAAGCTGAGTACGTGAAATTAAGGATTTTGTTCATGCTTAAAATAAAAGTTACCTTCAAATATTTTTATTCTGCTTGTGAGCGTTTACTCAGATAATAGTGTGAGTGGATATACTGGGTACTCATCTGAATCCTTTGACTATCTGGTCTAAATGACGGTGAGTGGCTGTTACCCTTCTCATTGTGACACCGCTTGTCTGGGAGCTGCAACTCCATCAGGCGCTTTGGAGAGCTGAAATCTCTAAGGATGAAATTTTGCAGAGCACGAGCTTGTGCCTTTAGATGACGGGGAAGCTGGGAGTCACCGCAGTCACACTCCAATGTGCACAGAGGAGCCAGACGCCTGCACCCAGCCCTTTGCTCGGCAGCCCGAGTCACAAGCTGCTTGTTCTTGAAAGCGAGTCACGGTTATTCCCACTTCATGAGCAGTGAACTAAGACTTGAGGAAGTGAAGCCATTTTATTCAGAATCACACGGTGGTGAAGCTGGGGTTTGTTGTGGCTATCTTCAATTTAACGACGATGACACAGCAGGGATTGTTTAAAATTCATCAATGGAATGACATTAGCTCAGCCAAGGGGAACACGGGGGGGGTGGGCCTGGTGATGTGGAACTTGCCAGCAGGCCAGGACACCACGCGAAAAGAAAGCCGAGCTGCTGCAGAGAAGTGGGAAATGCTACGCCCTGCATTTCTGTCCCTGCTCTTGTCCGTCAGTACTATGGGACTGACTTTCACAAGTCATTCATTCATTTACTGAATAAATATCTCTTGATCACTAAAGATGCACAGGGTATTGGGACAAGTATGGAAAACAACATTTGTAAAGTTACACATGCATTCCCCAAACTCATGTAGCCTATAGGCTAATAAAGAATAAATAAGTCACAATTGCTTCTTATGAAATGAAGCAATTCTGACTTATACATGTCTGAAACAGAGAATTTCAGGGCAATAAATGTTTAACCTCCATTGTGAAAGACAGTTCTTGAACTGTGCTCCCCACAGCACTCTGGCAACTAGGGGGCAACTGCTGCCCTCAGCCACAGGACACCGTGTCCTGTGGTGACCTCTGTGACTGTTACCATCGCTGCTGAGCAACTGTGACAGTTGGCATTGCTGTCACCACTGCTGCTTATCAAGGCTGTCCCTGGGTGACCTGCCCCATCATTGGGAATAACTCTTACACAGCTTCACTGAAGTATATTTTATGTAGGATAAGTCACCCAATTTAAATGGACAGTTTGGTGAGTTATGATAAAACTATACATTCGTGCAATTACAATAATCAAGGTTTAGGCAACCACATCATCCTCAGATTTCCCTCAAATCCTCTTTGCATTTCATAAACTCTGATTTCTCATGAGAAAAAAAACAAAAAAACACCTCTCAGGAAATTAGGAAGAGAACTTCTCCAATCTGATTGCAGGATCTATGACAAACCTGTCACCACATCCTTGCTGGAGAAAGCCTAATACTCTTTCATTATGACCATAAATAAGACACGCATGTCTGATTTCCTTAGTTCTATTCAACATTGCGTGGGACGGACAAGCTAGTGCAATAAGGCAAGAAAAAATGAAAGACCCATCAACCAAGATTGGAAGGAATAAGTCAATCTCTACTTGCAGACAATATACCTCTGTACACAAAAAGCTCTAAGGAATAAAAAACTAATAAAACAAATAAGTAAACTTGACAACATTACAGAATACAAGTTTGGTAGGATCACGCTTACGGTGCATCTTACAAGGGTACAAGTGAAAATTACTAAATGTAGAATATAAATGTCTTCGTATAGTGATTAAAAGGCCATGAAGGCTATGTTAAATAGTTCAATGAAATATTTCAGATTGTATATGAAGTCTGCACATTCTGCCCCATGATTGCACCAATGTACACAATTATGATTTAATAAAAATTAAAAAAAGAAAGGAAAACAAATTATAAAAAAAAAGATGTTTTATTGATGAAATGTGAATAAGTGTTTTATTGTTGTTGTTTGGGGACAGAGTTTGACTATGTCGCCCTCAGTAGAGTGCTGTGGTGTCACAGCTCACAGAAACCTCAAACTCTTGGGCTTAAGTGATTCTCTTGCCTCAGCATCCCAAGTAGCTGGGACCTCAGGCTCCCACCACAATGCCCAACTATTTTTTTTGTTATTATCATTGTTGTTTGGCAGGCCTGGGCCCTGCTAACCCTACTGTATGTGGCTGGTGCCCTAGCCACTGCTATAGGCACCGAGCCTAAATAAATGTTTTGTGTAAATATATAAATATAAAAGCAAATGTGGGTACAGAAAATTATGGACTCTGTTATAGTAATACAGACTTAACTATGTAATAACTCACAAAAACTACTCAGAGGAAAAAAATGTATTAAAATCAAAAGGTGTAGAGGAAATGTTTACTCTAAAAGATTTTAATTAAAACTCCTCTTCTTTGAACTCCTTTAAGAAGAGAACTCCATAGAACAGTGATCTGAGTACATATCACTAACCGATTTTTGGAAAAATAAAATCTGTGTGGGAAACAAAAAGGTGACAATTGGAAGCAAAGCAAACACTTCAGATAAGGCAACAGGCTTTAGATGAAAAGATGTGTTTGCAAGTAAGCAAAATATTCTACTAATGGAAAGGATTAACACTAATTGATAATATATCAGGTGAAAGAGATATCCAAAAAGGAAATAAGTTTGCTAACAGATGAGGAGGGGCACAAAATTAATTTCATTTCTTAATTGCCTGCACCGCTGAAGATGTTTAAAAAAAAATCATTCCTTAACCAGAAAAATTAAAATAAATTTGTCCAGTTTGGAAATAATAAAGATCTTACAAAAGCAACAGTTAATAACAAGCATGGTAAGGAAGTTAGGTATTCTGGACACATGTAAATCAGCAGACGAAGATGACAAACTGGTCAGAGATGAAAAGCAATTAGACATTGGGCTTCCTGGGTTCCTTGCCAATTTTATTGTTAAAAGCTGGTAGATATCTTTAGAAAGCATTTGTTGAAAAGAATTTTGCACTGCTGAAGGAAAAGGTCAAGAAACCAAAGCAGAGAGAATGACTATGTGGGAGATATATAGTTATCTATTAGCAAAATAGTAGTTTCATGCCACAGAATAAAAACTGTATGTATCAGGAAAAAATGGGTTTTGGACAAGGAAATAGCAACAACTTATCGAGATAAAAAGTCCCATTCAAAATTATCTTTTAAATAGAATTATCTAGAAATGTTTGTTATTTCAACATTAATAATATTTTTTTGCAGTCTTCCTGAACTTTTTGTTGAAGAAAAATGAGTTTGGTTTAGACTATGGCCAACTGAAATTAAAGCTTTTTGAATGTCTGTAATAGCGATTATAAGATGAAAACATAGCAGATATTTTTTATACAAGCTACTTGAAGTTATCAGGGGAAAACATAGTACCTATAGTCTCAATGTTTAACAAAGCTAGTTTTGCAAAACCAAATTAAAGATTTCTAACATTCCAGCTATCTGACATTTAGAAATGGTCAGCATAAAATTTTTTGCTCCAGAAGTTATTATTTAAAAAAATAAATACTTTGGTTTTGCTTCTATTCATAGGTAACAATTCTTGAATACACATACACAGTTCCAAAAAAATGTATACTCAATTTAAGAAAGGAAAAATCTGTATTAAAATTGTAATCATATTTTTATATGAGGACAATGAATAACAATTAATGACATCATGGGGGTAGGGGTAGGGGAGAGCAGAGAGAGAAAGAAAGAGGTAGGGGTGGAGGAAAGGAAGAGCAGAGACAGGGAAGGAGGGAGAGGTGTGGGGTCTTGGTGAGTGACCCAACTTTTGCGGGCAAGACACAATTGTAAGAGGGACTTTACCTAACAAATGCAATCAGTGTAACCTGGTTTCTTGTACCCTCGATGAATCCCCAACAATAAAACAAAAAGTTAAATAAACATTAAAAAAAATTGTAATCATATATACTGATAATGTTTATTATCTTGAATATTGTTTCTTGTATCTCTTGTAATGGTAGGAGTCAAAGGTAACTTGAGTATTAAAAGGTTAATACAATTTTTCACACACACACACAAGCATACCCACTCTAGAGTACCAATGTGTTACAATAAAGTATCATTTATGGGATCCAATATACATCATGGTGACTACAGTTAATAATACCGTATTGTTTACTTTAAATGTGATAAGAGAGCAAATTTTAAGTGGCCTTACTTTTCCTGCCCTTGCCACACACAAATATTAACTATAGGTGAATGAGAGATGCATGAATTTGACATGGTAATCAATACCAAGTGTATACCTATATCAAATCATCATGTTGTACATTTTGGTTATCACAATTTTTATTACTCAATTAAATATATTAAAATTTTTTTAAAAATTTAACGAATTTTTTTCAAGACTCTAAAATAGAGTTCCTATTCACAGAATATCAAATCACTGACTGATTTGATTAATTCATACAAACAATTGCTTGCTAAAAAGCTAGTTTAATTGCCTACCTGAACGGACTATTTCAGTCAGAATGTTTGATCTGGTAACTCAGCATAAACACTGTCCCAGTGTTTCCCCCTGGTTACTTTAGAGAATACATTTCCCTCAGAGATTCAAGATGTGTACCAACCTAACAAAGCACAGGGGCTGTCAGCAGACAGAGGTAATGCTGGTGTGTTCCGCAGTGATGTGACTCCTGTCTCATACATCGGAAGGGCAAGGGGCTCCACTGAAAGGAACTGTCTAGGGACTAAGTGTTCCAAATTCTCTTGAAAATTCAAACAATCCTGAAAATGACAAGCATGGCAGTAAGAGAAACCTCCTGTAATAGATTCAGGACAGTCTATTAGTTTGTTGAAGAAAAAGACGCCAACTGTGAAATATAATCCATTAGATGAACCATAAACAATAAAAGAGTGGGTTTTTTTCTGTGGAACTACGCTGCTAAAAATATTATTGCATAACTTTGAAAATCTATTCGAGTATGCCAAAGGGTTTTTAAAGACCCTGAATCTTCAGGCAAATAAAGTACATTTATTTATTTCTTATGAAATAAAGCCTTTTTACATGTTTCACTGAAAAGTTTTTTTTTTAACCGTCTGACTTAATGTAAACATTAAGATAGCCCATTTTGCAAATCACATGCAGCACCACAATTAAAAGTGCAAGTAAAACCTAAGTCAGCAAACTTACAGCATGATTGACATACTGGACAACCTCAGGGGGCAGAGAAACCATACAAGTAAATAAATACTAAACATTTAAAAATAAAGAAACAAGTGAAAAATGTTACTATGGTATGGAAAGGCTAATATAAAGAAGACAAATAGAAAAATTAAGCATATGATGAATCTAGAGAGGAAATAGAAATGGTCAATAAAACACAGGAAAAGACGATTAACCTGATTCATAATCAGAGATTTAAAAAGTAAAATCAATTTGATATTTTTTGTCTATTAAGAAGATAAAGAGGAGAGGGATGGTGGCTCATGCCTGTAATCCTAGTACTTTGAATTGGAAGATTGCTTGAAGTCAGGAGTTCGAGATCATCCTAACAAAGAGCAAGACCCTGTCTCTATAAAAAGATAAAAAAATTAGCTGGGTGTGGTAGCGTATGCCTATAGTCCTAGCTACTTGAGAGGCTGAAACAGGAGGATCACTTGAGACTAGGAGTTTGAGGCTGCAGTGAGCTGTGACGACACCACTACATTCTAGCCTATCAAGGGAGCAAGACTTTGTCTCAAAAAAAAAAAAAAAAAAAATGTCAGGCACAGTGGCTCACTCTTGTAATCCCACAGAAAAAAACCCACTCATTTAATGTTTATGGTTCATCTAATGGATTATATTTCACAGCACTCTGGGAGGTAAAGGCGGGTGGGTTGTGTGAGCTCAGGAGTTGGAAACCAGCCTGAGCTAGAGTGAGACCGCATCTTTAAAACTAGCCTGCTGTTGTGGCAAGTGCCTTTAGTCCTGGCTACTCAGGAGGCTGAGGCAAGAGGATCACTTGTGCCCAAGGTTTTGAGGTTGCTGCGTGCTATGATGTCAAAGCACTCTACCCATAGTGAAAGAGTGTGACTCTGTCACAAAAAAAAAAAAAAAAAAAAAAAAAGATAAAGAAAAAAAGAATGATATCTATAATTGTCAGAGTGTGTAGGACTTTCACATGTTGAGGTATATTTGAGGCAGCAATTTGTACAACCAATGGAATGGGTCCTCTTTTGCTTCAGCAATAAAAGAAGGGCAATTTGGAATACACCTATGCTCTAAACTTTCCTCTTAGTACTGCTTTCATTATATTCTGTATATTTTGGACGGTTCGATTTCCATTTCCATTTGTTTTTATTTTCTTTCTTAATTTCCTCATTGACCCATTGGTTGTTCAGAGCATGTCATTTGATTTCCATGTACAGGCACACCTCAGACATGCTGCAAATTCAGTTCTAAGCCAATAAAGGGAATGTCACAATAAAGCAAGTCTCATGAATTTTTTTGTTTCTCAGAGCATATAAAAATACTGTGGTCTATTAAGTGTGTAATAGCATTATGTCTTTTCTGTTCATTATGTCTTACTCTGTTCTTTTGACTTTTTGGCCCAATAACCCCAATGTACGCAACTTAATGAAAATTCTTTATTTCTTAAAAGTTGTAATGTTTAGCTGCAGCATCAGCAAGCCTTAAAACTTTTCGCTTTTGGAGACTCTTGCCTTGATGTTAATGGCTGCTGACTGCTCGTGGTGGTGGTTGCTAAAGATTGGGTGGCTGCAGCAATTTCTTAAAATAAGACAATAACAACATTTGCCGCATTAATTGACTTTTCCTTTTACCGTAGCATGTGGTGTTGTTTAATTGCATTTTACCCACAGTAAAACTTCTCTCAAAATTGGAGTCAATCCTCTCAAACCCTGCCATCACTTTATCATGTAAGTTTATGTGATATGTATTCCAAATACCTTGTTGAAATATCAGCAGTTTTCAAAAAAAAAGAAAGAAATATCAGCAGTTTTCACAGCTTCTCATCATCAGTAGATTCAATATCAAGAAACCACTTTCTTTGCCCACCCAGGATGAAGCAACATTTCATCCCTTAAGTTTTATCATGAGATTGCAGCAATTCAGTCTCATCTTCAGAGTTCTACAACACTTACAGTTATTTTCTCCACTGAAGCAATCCATGAGGGTTGGAATCACCTATTACTAAATTCTTATTAGTGTTGACATTTTGACCTCCTTCCATGAATCCCAAATGTTCTTAACGGCATCCAGAAATGATGAATCCTTTCCAGGAGTGTTTCAATTTACTTTGCCCAGATTCATGACAAGAATCACTGCTTATGGCAGATAGAGCCTTACAAAAATATATTTCTTAAAAAATAAGACTTTAAAGTTGAAATTACTGATTGATCCAAAGGCTATTGAATGGATGTTATATTTGGAGACAGAAAAACAACATTAATCTCCTTGTACATCTCCATCAGTATGCTTGAGTAACTGGGGCATTGTCAATGAACAGTAATATTTTCAAGAGAATCTTTTATTTCAGTGTGTCTTTTAGCAGTGAGTCTCAACAGTAGACTTAAAATATTCAGTAAAACATGCTGTAAACAGATGCGCTGCCATCCAAGCTTTGTTGTCCTGTTTATAGAGCACAGGCAGAGTAAATTTAGCCTAATTCTTAAGGGCCCTCAGATTTTTGGGCTGGTAAATAAGCATTAGCTTCACCTTAAAGTCAAAAGGGAATTAGGTAAATAAATTCTGAAATAGACATATAATAGAATATTCTGCAGTTATTGAAAATACTGATGAAGGTGTATATGAGCAGCATTAAATTATAGTGACATTAGCCCAGGTTCCCACCCCAGGCCTTTTAGAGAAAATCCATATTTAGTATGTGTACTAATTTTCTATTGCTGCTGTAACAAATTACCACAAACGTAGTGGTTTAAAGCAATACAAATTTATTCTCTTATAGGTGTCAAAAGTTCAAAATCTGTCTCAGTGAACTTAAAACCAATGTGGTTGAAAGAGCTACATTCCTTACTCTGTTCTTTTGACTATTTGCCTGCATTCCTTGGCTAATGACTCCTTCCTTCATCTCTAAAGCCAGCATCTTGGCATTTTTCAAGCCCTCTCTGTCTGCACACATCATCACAGCTCCTTTTCCTCCCCTGATAATCCTGCTTCCCTCTTATAAGGGCCCTTGTGATTACATTGGGTACCCCAGGAAAACCTAGTATTATCTCTTCATTTCAAGAGTTTTTTTTTATTTTTACAATTACTTACATATATGTATTTTATGCATTCATGATATAATTTTTCTTAATCTTTGTCAATTTTTTTATGCTATGCAGTTTTATCTGTGAGTTTTTCAAATTATCACAAATTTCCACAATAAAAGTTCCAATATATTTACAGAAAACAATTCACATGTAAGTGGATCTGTACAGTTCAAACTTGTGTTGTTAAAGGGTTTACTGTAGATTCTGATTCCTCCTCCTCTAGGTTACCCCTACTCCCACCTCTCTACCCCCATCTAGAGCTACTAAGAAGTTTCCAGACCTTTTTTATTTTTTCAAAGGCTGATTCTGAGTGGAAGCGTACATAGCTGAGACAGGCAACACAAACATTCATTTGCTTTTCTGTTTTGTTCATCTAGGACTATATTTGATCTGTACGGTTGTTTTTTTATTATTAAATCATAGCTGTGTACATTAATGCAATCTTGGGGTACAATGTGCTGGTTTCATATACAATCTGAAATATTTTCATCAAACTGGTTACCATAGCCTTCATGGCATTTTCTTAGTTATTGTGTTAAGACATTTATATTCTGCATTTAGCAAGTTTCACCTGTACCCTTCTAAGATGCACTGTAGGTGTGATCTCACCAATTACCCTCACTCCACCCATTCTCCCCACTCCCCTCCGCTCCTTGCCCCTTTCTCAATATTCTTGTGCTATAATTGGGTTATAGCTTCCATATGAAAGCTATAAATTAGTTTCATAGTAGAGCTGAGTACCTTGGATACTTTTTCTTCCATTCTTGAGATACTTTGCTAAGAAGAATATGTTCCAGCTCCATCTATGTGACATTTCAAGATTTTTAACATATCTTCATCTGCAAAGCAGCTTCTACCATACAAGGTAACATATTCACTGCTTCTGGGAAAGAGAATTTGACAATCTTTAGGAATCAGGTAGCCTACTACACATAGCACTTCTAGCAGAATGGCAATGACAGTGGTCCCAAGTGCAATTTCAGTTTGGTGTTGGTTTGGTGTAAGCAGCTAAGAGAGCACATTTGGGCTGGCAGGCATATTTGAAGAGGCTTTGTGTTTTGAATAACAAGGATGAAGAATGTAGAATCTGGCAGCCAAAAGGCAAGGAATGACTCCAGCTCTCTTAGCAGACATAGCAAGAGTTGGGACCTTTGACAAAGGGATAAGTCCAACTCTTCCCTCTCTGCTGTCCAGATGATTCTTTGCCTTTGTTTATTTATTGAAAAATTATCCAAGGTGAAGGAAGGAAAAGAGAGAGAAAATTATCTTGTCAAGAGTAGCAGAGAAAACACTGCTATTACTAAGTTCACTATGAATTGGCTAGATAGACATATCTACTAGTTGTAGATTTTAAGAATAAATTAAGCAGGATTTTAGAAAGGTATAATTTTGTACATCTTAGTAACTATTTTGAAACTCACAAATAAAATATTTATTGATTGATATCGAAGGGAATCTGCAATATATTATATTAAAGATCCACATTATAAAACATGTTATTATTCTAATTGTTGTATTGTATTTGCATGTGCTTATGCATAGAAAAATGTCTCCAAGTTTATATTCCTTTTTAAACATGGTTCTGTCTGGGTTATTGGATGATGAGTAATTTTTTTGTTTATTTTATTAATGTCTATTTTTTTTTCTTAGAGATGGGTTCTCACTATCTTACCTAGGCTGTTCTTGACCTACTGAGCTCAAGTGATTCTTCTTCCTCAGTCTCCCAAATGCTGAGATTATAGGCCAGAGCCACTACATTGGTCTATATCTATTCAATTTTAGATACAGTATTTTTATAATGAGCATGGATTATTTGAAAAATCAGTAAAAGCAACGTGATTTCCATTTTATAAAAAGATACAGTTAAAAGATACCATTATTTTATTTTTAAAATTTCTTTTCTTTCCTTTTTTTTTTTTTTTAAAGATAAGATCTTTCTCTGCTGCCTAGGCTAGAATGCAGTGGGATGATCCTAGTTCACTGCAGTCTTAAACTCTTTGGCTGAAGCCACCTGAGTAGCTAGGACTACAGGCATGTGGCACCATATGCAGCTGATTTTTCTTTTTTTATTTTATGTAGATATGGAGTCTCCCTATGTTTCCCAGGCTAATCTCAAACTCCTGCCCTTAGGTAGTCCTCTCACTTCAGCCTTTCAAAGTGAATTATAGATGTAGGATAATAGGCATGAGTCACTCTGCCTGCTCTCATCATTTATTTTAGATAGTGAGTGGGGATGGAAAGAACACTGAACAGCAATCATTGATGACAAAATGAGATCAAGTGTCAGTTGTCTGGTTTTCTAGTCACGTACTGTTGGGCATGCTACCATGTCTGGGGCTCATCTGAAAGCAAGGGGCAATAATACACACTGGTACTCGTGGAATGCATTGGGGTTGACATTTAATGTGTTATTTAATTTTCACAACAACTTTTGATGTGATTATGATTATCCCATTATGCAAAATCGAAGATCGAGAAAATATATTGCAGCTCTTGGAAAAATCGTAATAGAAACCCAAGATATTCTGCAGTGTAATCAAGAAAAAAATGCTTGCATCATTCAGCATAGATATAGCTGTCACAAGTAAGCTCTTTAAACAATGTATTGACAAATTAATTTTCAGTATGAATTTCAGGCTCCTCTAAGATGTGCAGCGATTTGAAGAGTGAGCTGTGAGTTCTCATCCTAAAGATAGCCTATTTAAAACCAGATATTTCAGTAGTACTTCTTGCTTGCTGCCAGCCAGAGCTCTTGATTAAAGCTTTTTCCTTGAGAAATAGATCACTGAATGAAAGTATCAAGTGTAAACTCTGTTTTCTAAATTCAAGGTGTTTACTATAGCAGCTCTGTGTGTATGTTTGTACACATATAATATATATATTTAGACACACATATCATCATTTTAAGTGCTTAGCTATTATTAACTACACAGTACTCTGGTTATGATGAGGTATACTCGTATTATCCCTTATGGATACAGATGAAGAAATTAGGATCAGGAATATGGGCCAAGTATAATGCTATATAAAGTAAAACTGTCTAAAATAATCCCATATAACCTAAGTAGAAAAACTAGTACAAATTCATACTTTCTAATCAAACACCTCTGAGGCTAGAAGCATTTTAGAATTCAGAAATTGTTGGCATTCAAGAAGGTGCTTGAATGCATATACCTTAGGTAATGCAGTGATGTATGTTATATAACATCCCCAACAGGTCTGTGCCCTGTAATCAAGCACATTGTTATTTCTGCAGAGAAAATGAATGAATATTCATACTACCTAGGATAAATAAAGCCTTTAAACAGCCATACATCAGTTCAGCTTTTGCTGCCAAATGAGTTTGTACCAAATTTAGGAAAAACTTTTAAGTTCAGTTCAACTCTGTAATGAGAAATGAGTTGCTCCCATTTTCTTCGAGTTGTTTTCAGGTTTTCATTTGCTCTTCATTTTTCTGCTCTTGCCAAAGTGCTGAAAGAGGTTTGCACTTGCAGAAAGATAATGTGAACGCACAGCAATGACTGTTATCAGAAGCTTCATCGCTAGTGGTGATAAGAAAGTTGTCTAAGGGGAGGGAATTTCTTTCTTCACAGCATCAATGTGTACTCTTTAGATGAATAAAACTTATCCATGTCACTGGATGTAAAGAAGTGATAAACAGTTTCCTGTACTAAAGCTCTTAGAACCCTTTAGTTTGCATGAAAACAAACCTAACTCCTGGCCTCTGCTCTCGGGGCTCCTGCTAAGAGTAGTGCATGTTATCGACTTCAAGTTCCGATGACCTACTTGCAACTATTCGTAATGTTGATACACTAGTCAGGACTGTAGACACTTTCATAATTTGAGTTTTTACCTGAAAAAGGTGAGTAGAGGCTAATGTTTTCTTAGACTTTGGATATAATATTTCCATTAGCAGTAGGTCAAACATAAGTGGTGAAAAGGTTGGAGAAAAGTTTTCAAAGGGGCTCACAAATCTGCTTCAAAAAGAAGCACATATCTAAGTGTTGATATGAACACTTAGGATTTTATAATGGAGGTCATCTATGGAGGATATAATAATGGGAATGGATATAGAAAAACTTTTTAATTTCTCTCCACTTCCCAATCTTGCAGCTTTGATTGGAGAGATTCAGCTGTGATTGAAGAGAATAGGCATATTATAGTCATTGAACTATAAGAAAGAACCCGCACAACTGCAGGTTAACAAGAGCACAAGTTTGTCAGGCCTTCTCAAGAACCTTGAAAGGAAAGAATTATCCTCCTACTAAGAATGAGAAAACCTCAAGGAGGCTAGGTAACTTGTATAAGCATCAGGTAGACATAAAAGGAATAGTACTCAGCCTTGTCTAGTTCAAAAACAGGAATTAAAATGATACCTGGGGAGGAAAAAGGAGAATTTCATTTAATACACTGTCTAGCAAGCTTCTCGTGATAGCTATACTGTATTAAATTGTCCATACAGATATGTAATTTGTGCAGATGCTGTGTAAAGCATAGGTGACAATTTATCATCAGGAGATATGGACTAAAATAGAAGCTAGGAAAGCCCAAGAATGATTAAAGCAAAACACATGTTTTCCCCTCCCCTCCCTATAGTCAGCATGGACATTATTTCTACAGTTCTGAAACGGGAAGAAGTGGTATGACTGTGTGCAGTACCCACGCAATGTGACAAGAGAACAGCAGATAAAAATCTCCTGACACAAATGGCAGTTTTGTTTCTAGTGACAGTGCAAAGAGCCAAGAAACTCTTGTACACTAGCCAGTTTAAATTGCTTTCTTGAGATAGACTTTAAGAGTAATTTGATTTCTAATCTGTGCTAGCAAAAAAACACCACTGGGCCTCTTTGTGATTTATTTACTTTTCCTGCATTTTAACTCACACACCCACATCCCCCCCCACTACAGGAGACACACACACACACACACTAGCCCAGTTGAAATATATCTGGAATGGGAATTTTCCAGATCTAATCACAAATAATATGTTTCTAGTGGGGGTGCGTACAGACACTGTAATAGGCCTGTGAAGAATTATAAGTTAGCTTATGCCACTGGTCTTCTTACTCAAATGCTTGACCCTATGGATGTCTCATCAAGTATTTTTTTTTTTTTTATAAAACTGACTTCTTATTAACAACAGTGAATAAAATTAATTTTTGAATGTACGTATTTGGTAAATTTGTGATTCCTATTTTATTATCTTTCTGGAATGAAAAAGTCAGGAGAAGCTGAATTAGATGTTGAACTGAGTGTTAAGGCTTGGTCCTTAGTAAGTCAAACTCTGTAACCTCAAGCATCAGCAAAAACTCAGAGGAATGATGAAAATTTGTGGATCTGATTATGCCTAACATATATACCCCAGTTGATGTAGTTAAAAGCAAATAAATATTTAAAGAAACAAATTTTAAAAATTGGTCTGGGCATCAAGAAACAAAAATTAATTAACTAATTTATTTATTTATTTATTAGAGATGGAGTCTTGCTATGGTACCCAGCCTGGTCTTGAACTCCTGGCCTCAAGGAATCCCCCTGCCTTGACTCCCAAAGTTCTGGGATGGCAAGTATGAGCCATTGTGCTTGGTTAATTTATTTTTGATTAACTTTGTGATCTCTTGTTATTTCTCTGAAATATGAAATAATTTTGTGTGCCTACAGGAAAATGTTGTGAGGAAATTATTGTAAACAGAAGTGTCTTTAAAACCTGACTTATTTTCTCTATGCCTAATGTACATTAATACTTCTGGACAATGAAATATCACTATACCAAAATGCAATGGTCTAAAGGTTACTGTTCTAAAGAGCTCATTAAAAATGTTAAGAAAAACACTGAGACCCCAATATGAAAATGAGCAAAAGACTTAAATAAACAGTACATACCAGCAAAGATAATTAGCAAGCAAACATATGGGAAAATGTTTAACCTTGCTAGTTATCAAAGAAAAACAAGCTAAAATAATTGTGTTAATATCTTAGACTGTTTAAATGTGCAAGAAAAGTGACATTCTGTTGCTACCAAATGTTTAAGGGTAATTAACATCAATCCTTCACAAACTTCCCAAAAAAAGTGAACGAAGAGGAGATACTTTGAAATTCATTTTGTGAGGCCAATATCAATCAAAACCAAAACCAGATGAAAATATCACAAGAAAACTATAGATCAATATATCCTATGAATACAGATGCAAAAATCTTCAACAAAATACTAGCAAACCAAACTTTACATACCATCGCCAAGTAGATTTTACCCCAGGAATGCATGGGTAATCCAGCACACAAAAATCAACTACTGTAATATAGCACATTAGTAGACTGAAGTAAAAAATAACCACACAATCATCTTAATAGACACAGAAAAAGCATTAAGAAAATAAAATACACATTCATGAGAAAAACATTTAATGAATTAAAAATAGAAGGAAATTCCCTCAAGTCATCTACAAAAGTCCATAGCTAACATCCAACTTATTGGTGAAAGGCTGGATGCCTTCCCTCCATAATTGAGAATAAGCTGAGAATATTTGCTCTCATCAATTCTATTTGATACTGTACTAATAGTATTAGTTAGAGCCAGTAGGTAAGACAATGAAATAAAAGTCATTCAGATTGGAAAGGAAGAAGTAAAACTATCTTTATCTACAGATGACACAGTTTATGTGTAGAAACTCTAAAGAACAAAAAGACTATAGAACTAATATGAGTTCTCATCCTTATCCTCATGGTAGCAGGATACAAGAACGATATACACACATCAATTATATTTCTATAGACTACCAAAGAATAATTCATAAATTATATTAAGAAAGAAATGACATTTATGATGGAACACAAAGAATAAAATGCTTAGGAATTTTTCTTTTTTCTTTTAAACAGAATGCAGTAGCATCTTTATAGCTCACTGCAACCTCAGACTTCTGCACTCAAGCTTCCTGCCTTAGCCTCCTCAGTATCTGGGACTACAGGCATGTGCCACCATACCTGGCTAATTTTTTTCTATTTTTTTATAGACAGGGTTTTGCCCTTGGTGAGGCTAGTCTCCAACTCCTGAGCTCAAGTGATCCTCCTGCCTCAGCTTCCCAGAGTGTTGGGGTTGCAAGGGTGAGGTTTAGGAATCAATTTAATGAAAGACATGCAATACTTGTCCACTGGAAACCAGAAAACATCATTGAAAAAAATTAAAGAAAACCTAAATAAATGGAAAGATGATCCATGTTCATGGATCAGAAGACTTACTATTTTTATGATGGCAACATATGAGGTTGGACAATTAAATTTGTAAATTTATCTTAGAAAAAAAGTACTACATGCCTCATTGCTGAATGTCACCATGGTCACCTTAGAAGTACTACTCCTCTAGGGAAGCTATGCACTGATCCCAGTGCCTGGTCTATGCTTACAAGCACTTTTTCTAGGATGAGTTTGTGAATAATTGTCAGACCTCATATGCTTGCTGTTCTGACAGTCATTACAGAAAAAGTGTTTCAAAATTGCTTTGAAAGAAAAAAATAAATAAATTGAATTACATCAAAATTTAAAACATTTGTGCTTAAAGAACACTGTCAAGTAAGTCAGAACACAAACCAAGAAAGGGGAGAAAATACTTGCACATCATATGTTAAGTCCTTGAATGTAGAATATATGACAGACTCTTACAACTCAACGGTAAAAAGACAAATAACCCAATTACATAGGGGCAAAGATTTCAATAGACATTTCTGCAGAAAGGATATACAAATGGCCAATAGGTGCATGGGAAGATGCTCAACATCATTAGTCATGAGGGAAATGTAAATTAAACCATAATGAAATCAAATACGTGCCACCAGGGCAGTGCCTGCGGCTCAGTGAGTAGGGCGCTGGCCCCATATACTGAAGGTGGCGGGTTCAAACCCGGCCTCAGCTGAACTGCAAACAAAACAAAACAAAAAGCAAATACGTGCCACCTCACACAGACAAGGATAGCTATAATACAAAAATACAGATATCAAATGTTGACAGGGATGTGGGGAAATTGGAACTTGCATACATTGCTGGTGGTAACATAAAAGGTAAAGCTAGACTGGGTGTGGTGGCTCATGCCTGTAATCCTAGCACTCTGGCAGGCCGTACCCGGTGGATAACTTGAGCTCAGGAGTTTGACACCAGCCTGAGCAAAAGCAATACCCTGTCTCCACTAAAAATAGAAAAATGGAGGCAAGAGGTTCGCTTGAGCCCAAGAGTTGGAGGTTGCTGTAAGCTATGACACCACAGCACTCTACCTAAGGAGAGAGCTTGAGACTCTGTCTCAAAAATAAAAAAAAAAAGTGAAGCTACTTTGGAAAACAGTTTAGCAATTCTTCGTTAAGTTAAACATAGAGTTACTATAACCCAGAAATTCCATTCCTAGTTACATATCCAAGAGAATTTGAAACATAGCAACACAAAAACTTGTACCAAAAATGTTCATAGCAGTATTATCTTATAGTATACCAAAGTAGAAACATCCCAATGTTCATCAACTGATGAATCAATAAATAAGATATGTTGTATCCATACAATGAAATATCATTTGGCCAAAAAAATTGATGAAGTATTAATTTATGCTAGAACATGTAGGAACCTAGCAAATATTAGGTTCAGTGAAAGAAGCCAGACATAAAAGGTCACATGTTGTATGAATCCATTTTTATGAAATAAGTAAAATAGACAGATCCATAGAGACAAAAAGTAAATAGTGGTTGCCAAGGTCTGGAAGAAGGGAAAAATGAGGAGTGACTGTGGATGGATATGAGTGGTGTATAAATAATATCTCAAAAAAGCTATTTAAAAATGTATTCAGCATTGTCAAGATGGGTGATATTGGTACGAGTACGTGTTCCTAGCAGCATAGACATCCATGCAATTTTTTTCTAAAGTGATTTTGACTCTATATTCCACGAGTCATACACATTAGTCTTACACATAGTAATCCTGTCCCTGGGAATTATAGCATGCTCAGTGCCAAAACTATGAAAAGAGCTTCATGTCTGAAGACTCACTCTTTGTAATGCAAAATCAAAATGAAAACATCAAGTATTGTACAGAAGGAGAATAGATATTTAAATAATGCTTCATCCATTTAATGAAATAGTTTTCAAAAATCTGTGATGAATTGTTAAGTAAAACTGTTTAAAGCATGATTATGTTTTTTAAATTAGTTCTACTATAGAGAAAGGCCAACAAAGATCATGAACCCAGGAAAATAAGTGGTTTGTTAGCATAGGGCTTCCTCTCCCATGTTTCTTCTGTTATTACTTTTGTGACAGTGATGGATTCACCACAGTGTTCCTTGTCATTGTGATGCTGTTATATTTAAACTATTTGAAAGACTATTTCTGAATGATCTTTTTGTTATGTTTGGAATATCCAGACAGTTGTGTGGCTTCCCCGGTTATCTAAAATATGATTCTGATCAGAAGAAAACACTGGAAGACCTTGCGGACTTCAAAGGACTTCAGTGAAGGATCATGGGGAGCCTACCTTCCTAGGAGTTGCCCCCTGATGGAGCCAACAGGGTGGTGGAGAGATGTGAACCTCCCTCTCCAACAAAAGGGTAGCACTATAGACTTTGTGCATCCTAAAAAGGATATCTGTAGTTGTAGGAATGATGGCCATGAGGAATGCTCCTTATATGAATCAGAGACTGGAACACATCAACAAATCTTTAAAAGAAATTTTAAAGTAATGTTTTAACATAATGCCATAATTTGTAAAATTAAAGGATAAATATAAACACATTTATACCAGCGGTGCCAAAAACAGGCATACATGTTTTAAAAGTGATACATGTGTTACTTTTCAAAATTGAACTGAATTATGATTGTAACATGTCATATGATGTTCATGCAAAAGATGGTGCCAACTGAACGAATGCTAGCATCATCGTGAGAAGGCAGGATAGTCAAAGAAAATGGTGGGAGCACAGCTGTCTTTGGAGGAGCCCAGGACCATTCTGAAGTGGCGTTTGAACTTTGAGAGCATTGTGGAAGTGCAGTGATAGAGGAGGAGTGAGTACGCAACAGAACCTCCAACACACCTAACAACTGCACGTATTCATGGTGCATGCTACAGAGGGTGACATGCACAAGAGACTATCCCAGAGGCCTCACATAACACTAAGGCCTGCTTCTTCTCTTGTGTTGTTGGAGCAGTTTACACACTCTTCACCAAACACTATGCACGTGAGACAAGAGTCAGCAGAACAAGCAGATGAGGTGTTCTTACAACAGCAAAATGGGGCTCAGCACCTATAGCACAGTGGTTACGGTGCCAGCCACATACACCGAGGCTGGTGGGTTCAAACCCAGCCGGGGCCTACTAAACAACAATGGCAACTGCAACAAAAAATAGTCAGGTGTTGTGGCAGGCACCTGTAGTCCCAGCTACTTGGGAGCCTGAGGCAAGGGAATCACTTAAAGCCAAGAATTTGAGGTTGCTGTGAGCTGTGACACCACAGAATTCTACTATAAGGGCGATATAGTGAGACTCTGTCTCAAGAAAAAAAAGAAAAAGCACAAAACAAACAAAAAAACAAAACCCAGAAAAATGGAAAGTTTCCATCCCTAGCACTGAGGCGTGACAGCTTACCCTTACTTCAATGACAATTTTCCAGGACAAGGGGCAGAACAAAGACCTGCAGTTGAGTTTCCCCCACCCTCTCCTGACTGCCTTCTAATACATGTTTAATTCTACCTATAGGAAACCTTAAAGCAGGAGTCCTCAAACTGTGGCCTGCGGGCCACATGTGGCCCACCGAGGACGTTTATCTAGCCCGCCGAGTGTTTTTGCCTCCGCTGCCTGTCCTATTTAGCAGCAGATTCATCCCGGGGCTGCAAAATCTGTTAGCGGAAAAACCATTGGTTGCATTCCCAAACAAAACATGTGTGGATTCAATGGAAAAGTTGCAAAAGGAGTTCCAATTTAGATTTAAAGAGCTTCATCTCCATAAACAGGACATACAGCTTTTCCATAACCCATTTTCTATTGACATTGAAAATGTAAAGGTCAGTCCCTGAAGTCACCACCCTGGCTGCCCCTCTGCCACCTGCTCCGGCACCACCTCGGGCCGGCGTCTCCAACAGGTGGGAGCCAGGTGCTGACGGGTGCAGCGGGGGTGGCCGAGCACTCCTGTGGCTCGGCTCCGGCTCTGTGCTGGTGGCAGCTTTCTGGCTTCTCCATGGGGCTGGCCTGCGGCTTCCAGATGCTCTAAGAATGTTTCCACTGTTGCTTGGAGGACACACACAGTGGGATTCAGAATTCCTGGAGAATTGCCTTTGTGAGAAGCTGGAGGTATTTCTTTAAATTCCATCTCTTAGTTTTTCAAAGAAACATCAAGAAACCATGAACAACATTAGTAATGAAGAGTTTGACTGCCACTTGCTTGATGAAGGTTTTACTGCCAAGAACATTCTGGACCAAAAAATCAATGAAGTTTCCTCTTCTGATGATAAGGAT
>CAUYRH010091758.1:0-12245 GCA_963574655.1 Perodicticus potto | reverse complement strand
GGGGTCTTGGGGCCTTGGTGTGTGCCACACCTTTTGGGGGCAAAACACGATTGTAAGAGGGACTTTACCCAACAAATGCAACCAGTGTAACATGGTTTCTTGTACCCTCAATGAATCCCCAACAATAAAAAAAAAAAAAAGTTGTGTTTAATTTACATATTTTGTTAAAATAATCACAAGGCATGAGCAGTGCCTGTGGCTCAAAGGGGTGGGGCACTGGCCCCATATATGGGAGGTGGTGGGTTCAAGCCCAGCCCCCAGCCAAAAACTGCAGAAAAAAAAAGAAAAAAAAAGGCATATGTTTAATTCCATTTTCTACATAAACCATGCCTACAAGAGAGGTAGAGAACGGGATTATCATTTTGAAAAATAGTATTACTTAATGAGTTGGTAATAAAGATTATAACCTATTGGCTCCAAGCCCAGAGCATCTGGAAGGGACCTTAAAATAAATGTTCCTACCTGCATGAATCACCAAGGATTACACATGTAAATTCCCTCCTTTCCCTTTCATTCTCTCTACTTAGTGCTGTAATTTCAACGTCAAAATTTTAAAGGAAAGCTCAACAAATAAATAGAATTAAAAGGGTAATTCTATATTGGAATAAAGAGAGTAATTTTACATGGGTAAAAGGCACAATTAGCAATGAAGACAAATATACAGAAATTTTAGGCACAGATTAACATATAAAAAGTATGAAAGAGAAAAATGATCAGAAATTAAAAATAGGTCAGGCACGAAGGCTCACACCTGTAATCCTAGCACTCTGGGAGGCTGAGGTTGGTGGATTGCATAAGCTCAGGAGTTTGTGATGAGACTGAGCAAGAGCGAGACCCTGTGTCTACCAAAAAATAGAAAAAAGTAGCTGGATGGTGTGGTGGGCTCCTGTAGTCTTATCTACTGGAGAGGCTGAAGCAAGGAGGATCGCTTGAGCCCACAAGTTAGAGGTTGCTGTGATCTATGATGCCACGGCACTCTACCCAGGGTGACTGAGTGAGACTCTGCCTCAAAAAAAACCCCCAAAAAACAAAAAAAGAAAAGAAAAAGAAAAAATTAAGAATAAACAGAGATGTACTCAAAGTGAAAGATTTTAGATGTTTCACAATCTTTCTACGACATATAAAGCATTGAAAAAAAGGTAAGCTCTGGTTTCCTCTTCTATAAAACAGGGGTAATATTTGCTGTTAAATATATTAGGATTTTAAAGTAAACAGTTAAAATAAAAAGGAGAAAACAACAATGTAGAAAAGTCTGCTTGTTAACAAGGATCCCCAGAACACACACAGGGGAGACTTATCCGAGGGCGCGGTGCAGAAGTCTCATTATCCTGGGCTCAGCTTTGCCTCTGAGCACGCGTCCTTCTCAGCCAGGCACCCAGAACAGGAAGTTGCATCTAAGACAGAGAAGACACGGCCAGCTGCCCCTCAGAATGAACCCTGTGCGTGTGGGAGTGGCAATTTTCTCTATGTATTAACATCTTTTCTGTTCCTTTTTGATAGCTCTGATGGTCTGGATCACAGAAGCCCTATGTTACCACCCTCGTGGGTATGGTTATGAGTGAGAAGAATGAGACAGCACGGGGAACAGGTGAGAATTAACACAAGATGAGGGCAGAGGCTGTCATTACGAGGTGCAGAACTGACCATCGTTGTTGAGGTTTGACAGTCAGGAAGCTGCATGAAGTGGTTGACTAAACAGGAGAATGCTGAGTCCAGTAGCCAAAACCTCTCTCACAAGCCTGCAGTCTTCCAACACTAGTGTCTGCTGGGGCCACTGGGGTCTCGGAGTCCAGCTGCCGTCACTGTCTAGAACTGCAGCAGGAAGACAGCCTCACTTCACCTCATCTCTGCCTTCCAAATCCTGTAAGAGCAGCGGCAGAACCCTAGTCATAGCCAGGATTTGGACTGAGAAAGATCTGGGAATGGAATGTGTTGCATTCCAGATTAAAAACAAAACAAAAAACAAAACCCAGGATGTGGTGGAAGTATTTGATAGATACCAAGTGCCTATGACCATATTCAGCACATTACGTCTAGATGTAGGTTTTATTTACCATGTTTGGGGCTTCTTGAAGCTGTTACTTGATATCTTCTATCAATTTTGGAAAATCTCAGCCATTATCCACTCAAATGTTGCTTGTCTGAGTTTCCTGAGTTCCCACTTTCCCTTGTTTTTTAGCCCCCGAAGGAAGATTCATCATTGTTTCCACTGACTCACTAAAAAAATGGGCTGCTCTTAATGAGGGCAATTGACTCAAAATATTAGGTTGCTTTTAATCTTTCAACTGGACCCTACTGAGTAATATAAGTAATAAAAATGGTCCAAAGGTAAAGTTTATCACAGATATTACTGTATGCTTAGTTTTTTCCCTCTTCAGCAATGGGAGTTTACTAAAGAACAGCAGTTCTCAACCTGTGGGTCGCGACCCACAGGAAGTATATTAAAGGGTCGTGGCATTAGGAAGGTTGAGAACCACTGCTAAAGAACAAAGGCCAGAAGCCCAGGGACTTTGGAGTTTACATGCTGTCTTTATAGTTTTCCTGGAAGTCTCAGGCTGATGCATGCTTGCTGCAGGTAACCAATGGCCAGGTCCAGCAGGAATGCCCGTGGACAGTCTCTGTTACACAAAATTTCTTGGACAAATCCATCTACAACACGTGTTGAAGCTTATTGCTCATTAAGTAGGAAAGTAGCAATTAGAGAGTGTCTGTTCTCGGTGACAAGGGAGAGAAGAGGGCTCATGGATGGCCATTTCTAACCTTAGCAGCAGCATGGATGATCCAGAGGTCCCTTCCCAGGGTTTCCAGGCATGTGCTATTCATCAGAAATGACAAATAATACTATGTCTGAGAAGGAAGCAACAGCAAACCAGTCTGCAGCATTTATTTTATTCCCAAGAGGCCAAGTTAGGAAAGAGGCACAAAACAGTTCCAACAGTCATTGCCAAAGTTGAGATACTCCCGCAGCGGTTCCCAAACATTCAATTAAAAATTCCTTCCCCCTCCCCCCCAGCTCAGGGGAAAGCAATAAAAGTTAATCCTGAACCCTGCACATGTATGCCCTCGCTGATAGCAAGAGTGTGGTAAAAAGGCCTTGGGAGCAGAACCCATCAATTTTTCTCCTACTATCCTGGGTCACGAAAAAGTGTGTTTCACTAGATTCTGCCCCTTCAATTAAAAGGGCAAGAAACCCTGGCTGTTGATTGGGCCAAATGCTCGGGTCCAAGTCATGGCTGCTCTGTGCTTGAATCTCTATGAGGCACAGATGTGCCAAAGGAAACCCTTTAGCTCTCTGGCACTGGGCATGGAGGTACTGACTCAGTCCCTCCAAGTGCTCTCTTCCCCATTACAGAGCATGTGGTAAAATGCATTCTGATCCTGCTAGTACTCTGCAGTGGGTCCTCTTCACCCTCCAAAAAATCAACTCACAAAAGGCAGATTCATTAGAGAAAATGCATACAAATTTATTAGAACACAGTCTTGGTGTGACAAAAGAGCCTTCAGAATGAAGACCCAACCTCCCAGAGCGGTGCAGAAGCTTATATACCATCTTGAGGTTACAGAAAGAATGGGGACTCGGATCCTGGGAAAGCAAGTTATGGGAAGAAGAGAAAGAGAAATTCTGTTGAGGGGCAATAAATGAAATCTAAGGAGAACTCAGTGGACTCAAAGAACATACAGGGGTTGGGGACAAAGTCTGTTGGGCCTGCAGAGTGGACAGTGATTTATAACAACTGTCAGTCTGTCTGGGTTTGTTGACAGATGTTAGCATTCCTTCTTCTGATACAGGTTCAGTTAATGAAAATCAGGGAAGAGACTGCAGGTAATTGTTTTCTTCTTTTGTAGTTCTAGACTTTAGGCTGATAAGGAGCATTAGAGAACAACTTCATCTTGTGCTTTGGGAGAGACAGTAGGTGGGGGAAGGAGGAGGTCAGAGAGATCTGAGGTTTATTTTTTGGTTCAGCTGTACAGAGCACCATATGTAGGGATATTGATTTCTGGGCCCCAACACTGACTTAATCCTTCAGTGATTCCTTCATTACCTTCAAAGTAACCCAAATGTGTTACAGAAGATGACTGACGGTCTTAACCACTGGTACTGTCCCCCCTATCATTCGAAATATTTTGATTTTCTATGAACATATTGCATTGCTCCAAATCTCTCTTCATAGCCTAGGTCTCCCACACTCAATCAATGTATTCTCTTCAGCCCACACTCAATCAATGAATTCTCTGTCCAAGTACTTTTGGGCTTGAGGAGAGAGAAAGGGGGTGGGTGGGTGGTGAGCCAGACAGAAAGATGGAAAGAAAGATATCAGTCAGGCCGTCTCTGTGGTAGAAGTTGTAAAAGGTCAAATTCAAGACTTATTGGGAATCGCAGAAAACCATCATCAATGAGAGAGGATGAGGCTCACAGGCAGAGAAATGAAAAACAGTAGTCCTGCCAGCATCGAGTCCCCATTCTAATTGGGTTTCATTACCTCGTTGATGTGGCCAACTCATTATTCTCAAGAGATGTGTGTGAGACATTACAGAGACACGGGGAAATGAGTTTCTGGGCTCTAGTGAGAGTGCTGTACAGAGCTCTGCCTACCAGGTGGTCTGCTTGGAGGAGCATGTGAGAGACTGAAGACATTCATTTACAGAGCTCTAGCTTTGTGCCTGACTCATCAAGAACCTGAAGAAAGTCTTTAAAGTCTCATTTTTTTTTCCAGTTTTTGAGGCTAATTCTGAGCAGTATGAAAATATCTGATCATTTGAATTTGAAAATGGTACTATGTTTGGAGCACTCAGTGGAAAAAATAGACTTTGTTAAATATGTACTTTTCCTCTGGAAGCTTGTCTTTACCGGCAAATACAGATCCAGGTTAGCAATGTTTGGAATGCAAGAAAGAATCCGAGGAATTATGTTAGAACACCCTGATCACCAGCAAAACATTCCTTTTACATTTCAGGATTGAGCAAGCGTGTGCTGTTTGACACTGAAGTGTGGGAAATTACGCCCGAGAAATTTCCCTTTCATTGTTAGCACAAGTCAATACCTGGGAAGCTGCATGGGGAAAAATGCAGTGGGGTGTGCCGTGTGGTGATTTCTTCTCTTTTCATTCACAAGAACCTGGCTCAGCTTGTACCACCTCCAGGCGGTGGCTGAAGAGTCTGTACAAACAGAGCCAGAAAGCCTGGGACAGCACCAGGAACCGCAGAAGAGCAAGGTGCCACTGGCTCAGCAAGTGAGAGAAGCCGGTAAAGGGAAAGAAGAGGAACAGGGACTCTGGGTCAGTGACATAGAATGTTAATTAATGGCCAGGGCCTTCAAACTGGAGTGTTTCTTACCCTGCAGGTACACCAAAATTAAGGAGCATGTGCAGCAGCCGGTAGAGCCTATGGCTAGGAGGAAAGAGAGTTGCGAGTAACACCTGTCGCTCTATAATGGAACACCTTGGTGAAAAGGGCATGGGGAGGGATTCGGTTCTCTTACCATGAGAGCTTGCGAGACAAGAGTATCAGTGATTGGCAGTCTCTACACCTGAGGTGTTGAGAGTCATGCGATCAGCTCTACATTCGCCTGGAGGAGAAGGTATACGTACATTCTATCACGGACCGCTCACTCTGACTCTGTTGCTTCTCCTGCTTGCAGAAGGCCAGCATGGTGTCTCTCTGCTGAAGATTACTAAGCTTTGCTATAGACTGCTAAGACTTATTCTTCTAAGACTGCTTCACGCTCAAAGACTCTCTCACTCTCTCTCTTCTTTCTGCTAAAGTAAATAGCCCTCAGGCACCTAACAGCAATTGTTTCTGAGCATAGAGGTCTACATCGGGAACATATCTAGATAAGCTGAGGGCCAGGGACCTGGCTGATCCCAGGCCCCAAACAGTGGCAACGAGAAGCATGTGGCCACATGCAGTTTTAGGAAAATCAATTTTCAAATCCTCAGTTTCCATAAAACCTTCTCTGAGAACATATTGGGTTGGCTTTATAAACTTCAGTTAGGAAAACAAACAACCAAACCAACCCAACAAACCAAAAAAACCCTGGACTCCTTATTCCACGTTACATAAGAAGAAACTCCAGAAAGAGAGTGGTGGGGTGGTTATAGCAGGGATGTGTCTGGACATGGGAGTAGGGGGACCAATCTGAAATACTAGCACCCATCTAGAAGGCCTCCGTTATTTAGGAAGCAGTGTTTGATTTGCACAATTCGCACACCTCCAAGGAGAAATATGCTGAAAAGTCTGTACTTAGAAACTATTTAAATTCTTGATAAAAATTTTAAATGTCAACTTAGAAATACTCAAAGCAATGCAGGCGATCCTCACTTTGCTCTGTTGTGTGATATCCTACAAATGACCGCAGGCTAAAAGCATGGAATCTTCATCTTCCACGGGAAGAATAATAACTTTTGTCAAAGCATTCAAAATTCTCTACCAGTTATAAAAGTAGAGGGAAATAAGAGACACAATAAAACCAATATTTCAAACGCTAGAAACATTGAGAATTTAAGACAGAAGGCAGAAAACTTACCCAGTGTACTTTGAACAATACTTGCCCTCTCCCAGTTATGTAACTTACAAAACAAAGGGATCATCTTTTCTTTGCTTGGTGAATGTTCATTCTCCTTTTTTTTAAAGTTTGGATCTGCTTCCAACATCTTATCCTTTGTGCTTTCAATGTTGTGAAACACTTCCAAGAATCGCTTTCATGTGAAGTTTTTTGTTAGCATCTCTTCCTTTGGGATATCATCCTCTTTGTCACCACCTCTTTCTCATTGCTGTCGGTAAATCCGCCTTCACTACTTAGCCTCTGGCTGCATATCTAATCTAGAGGCCTTCGCAAGGGAGCCATGCCAACAATCCCATGGTCGGCAGTGATTTCTTTTACAAGTTTTCCCCAATTCTTGAAAGGGTATTGAAGGAAAATGTTTAAGAACACTGGTTTACCTCGATGGGTATTTCTCGAATGCATTTATTAAGTGCTCCAATCTGTGCTATGCCTTAGGGTAGAAATTATAGTAAAAATCAGGAATCTCTTTCAAAAGTATCAGTCTCACTGGAGAGATAAAGCACACAAAACAGTGAACAATAAAAGCACCAGAGAATTTCAGAGCAGGGCAGGTGGAGGGATTGAAGATTTAGTTCAGGTGGCCCATAGGGACACACGGTTTATCAAGCTGTTTCATTTAAACTCTCTCATTTTGTAGATAGGAAAGTAAGACTAGCTCAGTCTCATGTAGCTAGTCACATGCAGGTGGGTTGGTGTAATACTTTGTGAGAGAGTAAATCTAGTGTGGCCTTTTCATCAGCAGCAAGAAAAACATCACTGGCTCTCAGAGTAGATAGGGATGTTCCCTGTAAGACATGGGCTGTAACACGTGCCTTGAGGGATAGGCTGAATTTGAGCTAATTCAGATGCAGAGAGGTGGGGAGGGACTGAGGTTTCATAGTCTGAATGACAATGACAAGCTGGGTCAAGGTTGGCAGGGCAGCAAGAAGCCAACAATATGTGCATTTTGCCTAGGGAGGGTCGAGGCCTCATTTCGTAGAAGAAAGAATATGTGGGAAATGGGGGAGAAATTAGGGGAGTCCAGGAAAATGAGATAAGAGCGCTGTAGAGGAATTTAAGTTCTGTTTAATTTACAGTATGTAAGGCATTAATCTTTCCTCCAAGAAGCAGGGCAGGGGCTGCAGCCTCAGCAGAATGAGAGAACACAGACTGGCTGAAAGGAAGGGTGCCTGGAAGAGGGGAAAGGTGTGAGGGCTGCGGAATCCTGGGCCCTCGGAGCAGCAGCAGTTCTTAAGAGTGCTGAATTTCTGAGAAGAGGCAGGGAGAGAGGCCATGGGCCAGTCTTTAAACATTGCTGGTAGTGACAGACATTCAGTTTATAGACTCAGAATGACTGTGATCTCTGGTGACTCGGCCATCCGTTCCCGGCTGACACAGGCGAGGTTCTAAATCTGCAGGTGCTGCAATCACCTGCACACTTATTCTCAAGCCTGGTGTTCTCCAGGTGCCTCAGTCTTTCTAGAAGCAAGAACCAGCCCTGCTCTTTTTTATTTGGGTAATAGAGAGATGAGACCTCATCAATAACCAGGTAGCTGGCGAAATTAAGTGTAGTTTAAGAAAGATCTAAGGGTGGAACCGGACGCTGAACTCCCACAGGAGGAAGGGTTTTCTGAGCCCAAGCTTGCCTCCTTCTGCTGGGCCGATCCTGCAAGTAGCAGCAGTTCCCCAGGAATGTGAGCTAAGCGAAGGAAGGTTAGTTTCAGTTTTCAGAGTCATAACAACTCAGAGAAACCGGCCGATGAGATCCCCCAGAGCTTCCGCTTCTCAGTGATGCAACTGTGGCTGGGCTGGCGCCTGCGGTGATGCAAATAGCTCGGGCCAGCCCAGGAGGAATCTCTGGTGGGCGGAACAGTCAGAGGGGATTTTCTCTTGGTTAAGATAAAAACTGGAGTCCTGCCCAGTGGGAGGAGCACGCGGCTCAGACTTTTGCTTTCTTGACTCTCCCAGAGAAAGGAGACAGGGCTGCAGGGGGTGAAAACTGCTCCCTCTGCTTGTCTGATTCTTTGCAGTAAATTTTTTAACCCCTCCCTCTCTCTGTAGAAGCTCCTTGCTCTTGGTCACCATAAGCAAAGAATTAAGAAAATGGCTTGTTCTTCTCAGGAAAGTAAATTGACCCTCCAGGTCTGTTGGGGTGGAAGGGTCTCTGCTTCACACGGTATATTTCTGATCCACTGGTAAAATCCAGAGGCTCCCAGTTCCAGGACATAGAAGGCAGCCTGGGGGACATAAACCCCAGCCCTTACACTGCGTGTGCAGGAACCAAAGAACCGGCTTCCTGCTGGAGGATACTCTGTCCTTCAGCATCAAAACAGAAGTGCTAACTTCGGCGAAAAGATAAGTGTTTTGCAAGACCATTTCCAGGAGTGGTTACCCGGTTAGGAGTTACCATGGCCTTGTACTTTGATTTACATAAGTTACACTCTGCCTTCTGAAAGGAAAGATTTGTGGTGGCTTACAAAAACAAACAAATGAGCAACCTGGTGATCACAGCAGAAATGGAAGCTCAAAGACAGGTAGAGGGAAGTGTTTGGTTAATAAATATGCCAGAAGCAAAACCAATAATATTACTGTGAATTGGCAGCCAAAAGAAAGCAGCCCATGTAACCAAGGAGCTGAAGAGAGAGAGAAGGAAGGAAAAAGGAAACGGAGGGGCATGCTAGTAGGCACTATCACGGGCTTATTTTTCTCTAGTCCTTATAGTAACAGCCCTGTGAGGAAGGTGGTATTGTTGTTCCTGTTCTACCGACGAGGACACAGATTAAGTACCTTAACCCACAGAGGTCTAGTAGCAGAAACTAAAATGCAGCTTTTTCTTTCTGTGCTCAGTGAGATTACAGGAAGATAGAGAAGTCCAGAGGTTGAGAGTGTGGGTTTTGGAGAACCCAACACCCAGGTTCAAGTCCCGGCTGTACCAAGCACTAGCTGTGTGTGCTTTCTTTAACCTCTTCGTGTCCCATCTCTGAAATGGGGGTAAAGAGGATTACATGAGATAATCTATATAAAGCAAATAAAATGGCTTCTAGGACATAGTACATGCTTGAAAACCATTAATAATTATTACACAGAAGCTAGTGAGAGTGAGTGGGCCACCAACGTGTTGGTGCTGTTTGTATTTTTTTCTTCTTGGATATCTTTTAAAAGTAAAATTGAAACAGTGTCTGCCTTATAGTCCTCTACCATTATTTTCTGCACATTTATGGCTGCGGGCTCTTTGGTGGGCTATGACTATGGCAATGCATTATAATACTCTGTATAGAGAAAATGGAAAGATAGTTAAATCTTTTATCTAGCACAGCAGATCAAATTTTTGGTTTGGTTTTTTGTGAATGACAGCTGGAAAAAATTTACTTCTATCTTTAGCATTCACTTGAATGCCACAGCTGTAACTTCATGCCAGAGTATAAAGCCTCAGAAAATTCTATCCCTGAGATCTATGATGGGGCTTAACGGTGGTTGATAGTAGCTGCCTCAGCAGCTAATTCAAATCGGCCATGCATTGCACCTTCCAGTTTCCTGTCCCCACTGGGCTTATTTCTCCAGTGTGAGAGGACCATGAAGACAGAGTTACAATGGCCCTTAAGGCAATATCTCATTAGATTCTTCTCCTCGGGGTAAACAATAGCTTCTGGAATCCTGATGAAGTTTGCAAAGGGTAGTACAGGAAGTCTCTGAACCCCACCGGTGGCCCTAGGACCAACGTGTCCAGTCTTAGGCCCCAGGCCACCTTTTCTTTGGCTACATCCTTCCCTAGTAAGGAATCAGGATGGCCATGTGGATTTGCCTGTCTGGAGCCTGTGGACCCCCAGATTCACCTACTCCCAGGGCTTGTTTGGACCTCTTCCTGCAAACTACAAACTGCATCCATGGTTTGTATATCAGAGGGCAAAGTGCATCCATGGTTTGTATATCCCTATGTGTCAGAGGGGTATAGAATCAGTGGTTTGCCTCAGACATGAGTTAAGGTTGGAGAGGCAGGTTAGGTGTCTACAAATATGCATGTGATAATCCTCAGTGTAGGAAGGAGTGAAGGGTTGGAAGAAAACAGGTGGAGGATGGGGACAGAGGAAGGCTCTTGGCACTATCATCTTCCAGATCAATTCCGAGGAGGCCAAGAACACTAAATTTGTATCTGGTCTTCTAGATTACCATAAAGGTCTATTTGTCAAAGTAAGAAGGGAAGATAGTTTTAGTCAACAGTTTGATACTTACCTTTGATATATCTAGAAGTATGATACATGGGTCTCTCTTTTATTCTTACCCCGACTCCACTGTGGGGTGACCCTGTTGTTGAGTGACAGATTTGGGCACACAATTCAGTATATATTCTGGGGACCTGTGTCCAGTTCTTTCAACTTTTTTTTTTGTCATAAGCCTGGCTCACTCTAAGAGGAAATGACTACTTTTACATTTCTTCTGGGTTTTACTTTGCTGGTAAGGTCTGAACTCTAAGGCTAAACTGGAGAAAGAATGTTCATTTTAGGTTAAGTTATAAAGTGTGAGTTTATTTCAACAAATACCGCTGTCAATGATAATTTGCATTTTACATCTTTGTATAGGACATTGGTCTGAGGGGTGTTGGGTTTTTGAGCAGTAAGAGCTGAAGGGCTTATTGATCTGCTTCACCAAGGACTTGGAGGAGGACAGGCGTGGAAGCTGATAAAATATGAATCTGACTCAAAATTGGGATCTATATGGAGTACACTGGATGAGGAAATCAGGATTTTAAAAAGTCTCTAAATGATGAAGTTATGGACAACACAAGCAAGTTGAATAACAGTGAAAAATGCAAATAAATAGATTTAGGATCCAAAGCATACCCAAACAAAAGCAGATTCATCAGATAGAGGCATTGTGGCTTAGTAGGGACATATGTAAACAATATTAGGAACAAGAATTTAAGTCCAACCATATTTATACCAAGCATGAGGTCTTGATAAAGGAAGCAAAGTGCTCTGCCCACTGCTGCCCAGACTGTCTTTGGCAGTGTTTCCACATCTAAGAAAACTTCACAACTGATATTGACAAGCTAGAGTTCATCTAGAAGATGATTATAATAGCAAAGAGATATGACCCTTAGTCACAAGAGCTATGACTGAAGAACTAGGAATGCTTACCCTGAGAAGAGACAATTTTCAGAGCCAGCTTTGAATATGAGTAGGGTGTCATGTGGTAGGAAAGAATAGAGAGAGGGCGTTGTCTGGCTTGAGAATACAGAATTAATACATGGAAATTGCAGGAACAGAGTAGAGAGAAGGCCTTGTTTGGCTTGAAAATACAGTATTAATATGTGGAAATCATAGGAACATAGATTTTCCTTACTATCAGCAAAGTGGCCATTTTCCAGGGCTATTAAAATTGGAATATTGCCTGGAATAGGGTTAGTGACATCACTGATGAGAAGACAGTCATAGTGGGGCTGTATGCCTAGGGACAACAGAGTCCATGCCTATTTCAGAGCTTGGGAAATCTCTAAAATTACTTCTGGCTCTGAGATTATAGAGTGCTATGAAATTTCTTTGTTATAAAGAAAAGGAGGCAAAGATTAAGATTTGTTTTTCTCTTTTTTAGGTGAAGATTGAAATCTGCATCTGTGGCAGAAATAGTATCACTCACTGCCTTAGGTTGGCCTGCTATAAAAAAAATACCATAGACTACGGTGGCTTAAATAATAGACATTTAGCTC
>CAUYRH010091757.1:0-42214 GCA_963574655.1 Perodicticus potto | reverse complement strand
GAACCAGGATTTAAGTATGTAATGGGACCTTAACTTTTTCTCTCTCCTGGTTTCTTTCTTTCTTTCCTTCCTTCCTTCCTTCCTTCCTTCCTTCCTTCCTCCCTCCCTCTCTCACCTTTCTTCCTCCCTCCCTCCCTCCCTCCCTCCCTTCCTCTATGTTATTATCCATATAACAAAATCAACAATGGTTCTGTCATATTATCTAATATCCTGGCTGGGTTTTTTTTTAAGACTTTTTATACTTAGTTTGTTTGAATTTGAATCCAAATAAGATCTACACACTACATTTGGTTGACATACGTTTCTTTCAAGTTTTGATTGTTTCCCACCTTCTCTTTTCCTTTCCACATCAATTTGTTGAAATTTCTTCCTTAGACCCTTAGTGTTTTCTGCTTTGAGCAGTCGGCCTGCGGAGACCAGCTATGCTGGTAGAAGTGTTTACTGGAAGTTGAGGTTTCGCTGATTCTGGGAGACTCTTTGTTCACATACATTAACAACCATAAAAGTGCTTATGGTTGACCAAGAAACTTCTGTTCTAAGAATTGATCCTAACCAGAGATAATCTGGTTTTAAAAAAAAGCTTTGTTAACAAAGAACAAGGATGTTAGACTCAGTGTTGTCTATAATAGAGAAAAACTGGGCATGATTTAATTAGCCAACAATAGAGGGTTTATATTGAAATAATGGAACATTATGTAGCTATTAAAATTATACTTATTAGGAGTATTTAGTGACAAGGGAAATGCTTGCTATATAATGTTAAGTAAAAGAAGCTGGTTATAAACTTGAGCATGTCATATGGTCTTAACCATTTAAAAATATACACATGCAGAAACACTAGTTGGAAACTAGCAGTTGTTGCCTCAAAGTGGTAGAACTTTGGGATGTTGTTAGCTTTTTAATACATTTTGGTGATTTCTGCTACAGGGGCTTATGATTTGTATAATAGGCATTTTATTTTATTTTATTATTTTACTTTATTTGGTTTACTTGTGAGACAGAGTGTCACTCTGTCACCCTGGATAGAGCTCTCTGTCATCACTGCTCACAGCAAGCTCAAACTCTTGGGCTCCAGCAATCCTCTTGCCTCAGCCTCCTGAGTAGCTGGGACTACAGGTGCCCACTGCCACACCAGGCTAGTTTTTCCATTTTTAGTAGAGACGGGGTGTCACTCTTGCTCAGACTGGTTTTCAAACTCCTGAGCCCAAGTGATCCATTTGCCTCGGACTCCCAGAGTGCTAAGATTACAGGTGTGAGTCACCGGGCCTGGCCGATGGTAGGTTTTTTTAAAGTTCTAATAAAGGAGATATATGTATATATAGAGAGAGAAAGAAGTGACATGGATGTAGTATTTCTTCCTGGCATGTACTGATGAAGATAGATAGCCAGTAAGTGCTTGTGCTGGGGACCTGCGGTGAACTGGAAGGCAAACCCCAAGGTCTGAACAGAGAGTTTGAAAGTACAACAGGCACTGTCTAGAGAGCACCCAGTCTGGAGTGTCTTTAGGATGAGTTTGAGTCTCAGAGTCACCTCCAGGAGTATAACTTAGTGAGTGAGAAGAGGCATCTAAGCCTGGCTCTGCCATGTTTCTCTGACCAATTTCCTCATCTCCTTCTGTCTTAGTTTACTCACACTTAAGATGGGTTTCATAATCATAGTACCTACCTCTTGATTTGTTGTGAGGATTAAATGAATTAATACATGGAAATCTTTACCTGACACATAGTACATGGTCAATAAATTAGCTATGGAGAATTTATTTTGCATATAAGTCCCAGTGAAGGTTAGGGCTTTGCTCAACGTCACACAGCCCTCAGGGACCAAGTTAAAGTGAGAACTTTGGTCTCTGGATTTTCTGCTTTGTTTTTTTGCACCGTCACAGCCACCATCTTTAGATGTGAGCCAGAAGTTGGTTAGCAAGGCCCACAGTGGTTGAAATGAAGTCATTACTAATCTATGAGAATCTTTTAGAGACTGTATGGAGAACATTGACCTTAAAAGGAAGTAATCTATTTTTTAAAATGTTGTGAGGTGCTAGCGAACTATAAGATTGATTGTCAGGTCTGGGCCTTCCTGAGTGTCCCCTTGTGCCAGTGCAGGGGACGCTGCAGTGACCACATGACCTCTCTCTTCATGGGGCTCACTGACCCCAGCCCAGTGCAAGCCCTAGCACATGCCCAGCTTACTGACCAGGACTGGGGAATGTCATCAGAGCTCAATAGCTCCATGACCCAAAGACATTGTGACTGTGCTTTAACCACATCTTCTTGTTTTAGGCTCAGAGAACACGTGAAGGAATGAAAGGACAAGCTGGGCCCAAAGGAGAAAAGGTTTGTGCTGTGATGATTCCAGAGGACACAAGTATCCTGAGCATGTTGTTTTTTGGTTTAATCAATTTGGGAATTTAATCAGTTCTGATCCAGGTGGTAGTAGAAGTGGCAAGAGGGATGAGCCCAAGGAAGATTGACTCGAGGGCCTGGGCAAATCACGAGGCTAGCACCGGGTAGTTCTGGCTGAGTCTCTTCCCAAGACCTGGTGGCCTTGGCCAAGTCCCTTGACCTTGGAGGACCTCCATTTTCCTATGTATCATCAAAGAGTCCTTCTGGTTCTCAGGCTGTGTCTGAGGCTTGTACTCTGCCCCTGAATTTCTTTTTGGGAAACTGTTAGACAAATGAGATGCTGAGGACCACAGACCTAGGGTTTGCCTCTCAGTAGCCATAGGATCCCAAGAAAATTCCTTACCTCTTCTTTGCTCCAGTGTCTTCATCTGCAAAACGGGGTGGTAATCATTACCCTATAGGGTGCCGTGAAATGGGGGATGCTTTGTCTGTTGTCAGTCAGAAGGATAATGAATTCCTCTTACCAAAACAACTGCTGGTGTTACATTATTCTCAAGGGGATGTGACTACAGCCCATGGTCCTCAGGAAATCCTGCACAGGAAACCCTGCACAGGAAACCTGCTATGGCCATAGGCAGCAACTCGACTGCCTCCAGGGACTCCACGTTGGCCCTGGTTCTCTGCCTCTCCTCGCCTCCCATGGGTTGCATGGGGGCAGTGCCCTGGGCCAGAAGATGCCCAGCTTAGTGCCTCACAAGTGTGCCCAGGGGATGCTAGGAAGGGAGGGTGGTGTCCTTACTTCTCTCTGCTCTGGCCACCTCAGTGGACTGCAGATGCCAGCAGGGCTCTGGGGGGCATCACATACATGTATTTGGGGGATTTTGCTGTCAACATTTCCACTATCCTTTTGGTTGTCTCAGGCCTTTCTGTCACCTCATTTGTCAGAGCACCCATAAACCTTTTGGACAGCCAGGACCGCCTGGATGCCACTCTTTCTCATTTTCTTTTCTCTCTCCTTTCCAAATGGGTGCTTCTGTCATTCTAAAAGCATTTCCTGGGCACCAGGCCTGTTCCAGGCACTAGGACCTGGAGGCGATTTAGGCACCGTGCTGGCCCTCCAGGGGCCCGTGGTCCCTGGGGAGGCAGGTCTGGGAGCAATTAAGACCCTGTAAAGGTTAGGGGGCTGGTGCTCCAGCAAGGGCCAGATCAGGGGGAGCATCCTGGGTGGCAAGGGGGTTGTGTGTGGGCAGTGGTGTTCACACTGGTCAGCTGCTTCTACCACTGCCCATAGCCCCTCCCCCACTGTGGGGCAGAAACAAGGGCTCTTGAGTCTGAGGCAGATAAGGTACTGGTCTGTAAAAGACAATGTGTACCATCTCTACAGAAGGGGAGGGGATGCGGGTGGCAGCGCTTCACTGGCCATTTTGTTTTCTTTAGAGTGATACTGCGGAAGAGCTTCCTGGCTCCCCTGAACCTTCCGTCCCTACGGTGAGATTCCCACCCAGGCTCATCACCTGCATAGTACGCAGGGACCAGGGAAGGACCCCAAATAGCCACAGGCTGAGGATTCTTATTAGCCCTCAGAGTACCTTGCCATGAGCCCCCAAGGGCGGACCTGATATATCCATGGTCTGCCTATGGCGCAGAGGTTCCTTAAACTCAAGGTGCCCCAAGTTGGATTTGTCACCCATACCCCAGACCTGTTCCTCCTCCTGGACTCTGCACCTCTGGGATGGCACCCTCTCTACCTCATCACCAGGGGGAGAGCAGGAGACATCCCTGAATGGTCCTGAGTCCTCCTGAGTCTAGCCGTGCAGGGCCTCCTCCTCCCTTGGGATGGCAGCAGCCTCCATACTGGTTCCCCTGCCTCCCTGTGGCCACCTCCCTTCTCCCACCCAACATGCACAGCACCCTGACCTCCCTAAACCAGCTCTAACCCTACACCTAGCTGCCCCTCCGGCCTCTCAGGGGTGCTGAGTACACACATTCAATGATGGATCAGGCATCAGGCCTTCCTGCCCTCAGGAATTAAGTCCCAGAAAGGTGTTCTGAAAGTTCCCTTTTGTTCTTTGGATGCTTTCAATGTCATTCAACAAAACAAACAAGTATGTCCTGAGGGCCCTCTGGCTGCCAGGCCTCCTGCGGGACTCTGGGTGCCCAGTGTGTCTCAGGACTGGTCCCAGCCTTGCAGAGTCTGGTCTGGAGGGGACAACAGACACACACACAGCTAAGCTTCAGGTCAGGCGGTCCCAGCACACACTGAGACCTTGACAGAGGCTGTGGGGTGCACAGAGGAGAGAGAGAATTCCTCCTGAGAATGGGGTGGGAGGGCTTCGTGGAGGAGGTGACTGTGGAACTGGGTCTTGAAGGACGAGTAGGGAACTGAAAGGCAGAGAGAAAGCTGAGGACTGGCCACATGTTGGCTGCACAGTTTGGAGGGTCAGAAGGCAGCTGAGAAAAGGCCAGGAGAGTCAGAAGCAGAAGGTGTAGGACTACAGACTATGGGGTGATTTTTGGTGTTGTGGCCATCCTTGGAGACTGCCAGTGGAATGCAAGTTGTGGGAATTTCTTCTCTCTCAGGTGGGAGCAGTGGAGGCGGAGGGCTCCGGCCTGGGCTGGGGCTTGGAAGTTAGTTCTGGCTCCGGTGACCGGCTGGGCAGCGAGGAGCTGTTGAGAGTGAGTGGGGCTGTCTCCAGGGTAACACAGGAGGGGGGACATGGGTGACGGGCGTGGTGAGAGACAGAGATGGAACTGGATCTCCCTGGGGACGATTGTGGGCAGCAAGTCCATGGGGGTTCCTTACACTTTTCCCTTAACTTTTGCATGTTTGAACTTTGCCCCTTTGATGAGTTTCATTTTGCTTCAAGGGGGGGGTGAGCCTATATTTATCTTCAGGAGCTCCCTCTCTGCATGTTCCTCCCTCCCCCGGCAGCCTTCTTAAGCAGGCTATTCCTCGACTTAATGATTTTTCAACTTTATGATGGCACACAAGTGATATGCAGTCAGCAGAAACCATACCCGGGGTACCCATGCAACCATTCTGTGTTCACTTTCAATACGATATTCCATAAATTACATGATATATCAAATGCTTTATTCTAAAATAGGCTTTGTGTTAGATGACTTTGCCCAGTTGTAGGCAAATGGAGTATTCCAAGCACACTTAAGGCAGGCGAGGCTGAGCTGTGATGTTCCATAGGTTAGGTGTGTAAAACGTATTTTCAGCCAGTCACAGGGGCTGACAGCAAGGTACTCACAGGCCTTTACCTCTATAGGGTGATTTTGATCCTACCCCACTTTCCTACTCTCTTCCTATTCCTTAGAACGTCTAGCTTCTTCTCTGGGTAGCATTCCGTACTTTTGCTTCCATAACTTTCTCAAAATCCCCCCTACCCTTAGACAACCCATCCCCTCTCCAGGCTTCTCTTCCTCCCTCCTTGGAGCCTCTTGCTCCCCTGGCCTCTTGCCCATAGCTGGGCTCTCCTGCTCCCTTTCTAGTGACCACTCCCCCAGCTCATCTGGTGCTCTGTCCCTGGGACCTACCTCACCTCCCCCTATCCCTGGATGTCCTTGTGCTAAGGGCCTAGTTGGAGGCTGCACTGGCTGCCCTGAGGCCCACTCCTGGTGGCCAGGGCTGGAAGGGCTCTGACTCAGTGGATGAGTGGGTGGGGCACATGGCTCTCCCAGGCTGGCGGGAGAGCAGGCATCTCAGAGGCGACACAGACCAGCACACTCCAGGGGGAGTTTAGCAACAAGGCCACAAAGCAGGAAGTGCTGGGCTATTAATCAGAAAACTGAATTAGTCAAAGCGCCATTGAGAATTTCAGCTAAATGGACCTTCCTTGTATACACCCATTTGGGAAAATAATATGATATAATAGGCTCAGAAAGACCTAGATTCAAATCCCAGCTTTTCCACTAATAACTGTGTGCATATGAGCCTCGAGTCATCTCTCTGAGCTTCAATTTCCCCATCTGTGAAGTGAGAGCAGCAATCCCTTCTTGCAGGGTTGTAAGAAATGCAGGGAACATGTGGAACACATATGCTCAGTGTATATTTACCCTCTCTTCAGCATTTCTAAAAGACTGTCTGTGTTTTAGGGTCCTCCAGGTCCCCCGGGCCCACCTGGCTTACCTGGGATTCCAGGAAAACCAGGAACTGATGTTTTCATGGGACCGCCTGGATCTCCTGGAGAGGACGGAGCTGCTGGTGAACCTGGGCCCCCGGTAAGCAACTGAAGTCCTCTCCCCATCTCTGTGGCCATGGGGCTTGCTTCATCCATGGAGGGGTGGACAGACTGCAGCCTCCAGCACTGTCTAAGCCTCACCATGGGGACAGAGCAGATAGCTGTTTGTTTGTAAACAAAAATCCTCCTCATCTGAATCCCTGCTGAGACTTGTAAGAAGCAGCATCCAAGAGAAACGTCATCCTGCATGGTGGTTTGCTGCTTTGTCATAGTCAGTACAGCTGATCCCTGACCTATAAGGGCTCCACTTAATGATTTTTCAACTTTATGATGACGCAAAAGTGATATGCAGTCAATAGAAACCATACCCCGAGTACCCACGCAACCATTCTGTGTTCACTTTCAATACAGTTTTCCATAAATTACATGATATATTAAATGCTTTATTATAAAACAGGCTTTGTGTTAGATAACTTTGCCCAACTGTAGGCAAATGGAGTGTTCTGAGCACACTTTAGGCAGGCTAGGCGGAGCTGTGATGTTCAGTAGGTTAGGTATGTTAAACCCGTTTGCAGCCAGTCACAGGGGCCATTACAAGTGTTCACATCTGTAATCCTGGCACTTTGGGAAGCTGAAGTGGGGGGATCACTTGAGACCAGCCTGGACAACATAGTGAGATCCCCAACTCTACAAAATAATTAAAAATTAGCTAGGTGTGTTGATACAGGCCTATAGTGCTAGGTACTGGGGAGGCTGAGGCAGGAGGATGGCTTGAGCCTGTGAGTAGGAGGCTATAGTGAACTATGATCATGCCACTGCACTCCAGCCTGGGCAACAGAGTGAGACCCAGTCTCAAAAAAATGTATTTTTGACTTAAGATATTTTAAACTTACAATGGATTTATTGGATGTAATAGGAAATATAAACTCATGAAGAATCTTGAATTATAGGACATCAGAGTTGGGCTGGGGTGGGAGACCCTTGGAGACTATCTAGTCCAACCCTGCCCATAGAGGAGGAAATGTGACCCAGAAAGACAAGTACACTCAGGCACAGGTGCGCAGCCAGCAGTGGCCCAGCTGGGGCTAGGGGATGGCACTCCTGTCTTGGACCTGACACAAGGCCCTGGGCCCACCAGTTTCTCCCACCTCCTTTTCTAAGAAGGATTTGTGTGTGATTCTTAGCAGAGATTTGGACTGATTGTCCCTAATGTTCTCTAGGGCCCCGAGGGACAGCCTGGAGTTGACGGAGCCACTGGCCTTCCCGGGATGAAAGGGGAGAAGGTATGGGGAGTGTGGGAGGTTTCAACATGTGGGAGCCATCAGGCCCACTCCTCTCTCAGACCTTGCCTATTATGTACAGGACCCTCTGAAGTCCCTACTGGGCATCTCTGCAGGGTGTCCCCATGATGGGACTCATTCTGCCCACCCCCAGATGTCCCCAGCCTCAGTGAACAGAGTGTTCCTGAGCTCTTCCCTCCTGTCCCTCACCGCTGGGACCGGTCTGTCACCAGGACTGTCTGGTCTGCCCTCCGCACCTCTCACCCTGCGCCGGCCTCATCTTTTCTCGCCCACGTGGAGGCCTTGGGCTTCCTTCCCCGGCTCATTCTCCCCACCCACATTCCAGCCTGGCTTCCTGCCCCGTCCACCTTCGCAGCAGGCTCTTGTCAATCCCTGCCCTGGCCACTGAGGAAACATGGAGGCTCCACTGCTGGCAGGACACGCCTGGCTGTGTGCAGGCCCTTACCAGTCTGCCCTGGCCACCTCTCTTCCCTGCCAGCCTCCTGGCCTTTGCACATGGTCGTCTCCCTGTCTGGGACATTCTTTTCCTCTTCTTTTCCCCCAAGGTCCAGTTCAGATACATCTTCTGGGAAGCTCTCCCCTCTGTATGAGCAGAAAGCTGCCTTCCTCCACTTTCTGTTAGCACAGGACTCATGCTGCTGGGAGCCTTCCTAGCTAGTGACACCGCAGCGGTCAGCTTACCTGTCCGCTGGTCACCCTCACCCTGCCTCTGTGTCCTTAGAACCCAGCACAGGCCTCTATTAGCATTGGATGAATGAACTACTTTCCTCAGACACCGTTAGACTGCGTCCCCAGAGCTTCAGCTGCCTTCATTCTCCACCTGCTAGTCCCATGCTGGTGCTGCCGGGGGTCAGGGATGGTGAGTCCCAGCCCTGCAGTGCTCCCAGCTCGTGTCTGGCAAAGGCAGGCGATGCAGACAAGGTGACCTTCTCGTGCTAGAGGTGCAGTCAGAGGAGGTAGAGCCCCTCCTGGTGGGGTTGGGATGCGGGGGCCTTCCGTGTACCCCTCATGGATACAGACATGGAAAATGCTGACTTACTAGACACCACCGTTGTTGAACTGAACTAGTTTCCATCAGCTCTCAAGGGTGTTTGCTTTAGTTGCAGCTTTAACTCAGTATTTGTGGAAAGCTTATTTCTCAGAAAAGAAATACGCTTTGAAGAACGCATTTTACATGTTCCGACTATTTCATAAGAAATTAAATTTTGCAGGAAACACCACAGACCCACATTCATCTTACCTGTTCTTCTTACTGTCTCCCTCTCCCCCACCACCCCTCCCATGCTCGGCCTTGCTCTTGAAAATGCCCCCAGATGTAGCAGCTGCACACAGGACACCCCCACTCCCACACAGGTGCTCTCTGCAGCTGCTCAGAACCAGCTGTACACAGAGCAGTGAGTCTGCCCAGGATGACTGTTGGGGGGTCAATCACCTTCTATTTACTTGCTTTTTCCTGCAATTTACTGACTCTCAGCTTGTTGAACTTTGTGTATATGATGCTTTCTGCCCAAGTGAATGTTGACCATAGAAGGATTAGAAATTTGCATCTGCTGAAGGGAAACCTTGCACAGAACATAACCTTTAAAAAAAAAAAATCAAACAGAGCATCTTCTAGATATAAAATATGAAAAGCATGCTAAAGGAAGCAAACCATCTCCGGGGTGTAACAGAATGTGAGATCCAATGGTCCATTTGTTCTGTAATTCCCCACCATAATGTTGGCCCTTCACGGTGTGCACAGCCGGTGACAAGGAACTCACTTCCTGTCCCAGCAGTGCCTTCCACGATGGGTAGACGCACTTGGAGGGAGGTCTTTCCTCATGCTTCCGCCAAGTCAGCCTCCCCCTTACGAACACGTACAGCAGTCTAGGCAGTTATCTAATGTGGAGTCCCCCTCTCAGAGAAAAAGGCTTAGTTTATTTAGCTGGAAAAAATTTTAACATTTAATCATTGTTATAGAATGTGGGATTGTGATCGAAATGTGGGTGGTCATTAAGAATGTAACACATAGATTATTTATTCTATGCTGAGTTCAATGTTAGACGTATTCCTTAATTTATTTTTCTAAAATTAAGATGAGCAGCTAACTCTAACATCTTTAGCCCAAGAAGGAATAGGTGAGGAGCTTCCTGTAGCATGTTTCTGGAAAGAATGCTGAAGAATTTGTTGGAAGATAGCAGACATCATTTCTTTCATTTGGGGCTGCAGATTCCGCTGGCAGTTCTGCAGAACATATCTAGAATTAGCAGTGGTCACTGTTTTTCTTCTTTCAGAATCTAAGTCATTCATGTTACTCTGCACTCTCAAAAGGTACTAGGACACTGAGGCAGTTTATACCTGGAGATTTTCTTCAGTAGGCAGAATTGCTGAGGAACACTGAGTTCCTGAGAACTTCCTTTGAGGGATTTCACGGAGCTGCCGAAATATCATTGTCAAATCTGTAAGATGTATGAGATGTGCAATTAAGCACATCTGTCTTTTCTGTAAGATGTATGAGATGTGCAATTAAGTTGTTATCTTCCCCTTTCTCCAAGTAATCCCAATTTGTCTGTGCACAAATCCTTTAAATTTTGTGTAATAAGGAACAGAGTGGCATGCTGCTTTTGCTAAGGATTCCGTAATGGGTTTAGAGCTTTTAACAACATATTTAAGGGAAATGTGTTCCTATTTTATATCTTTTTCATCAACAGAAGTGTTCGGTACAACATCTGGATTATAAGCCTCCATAAAGTCAAACAGACTATAGTCATTTGTAATGGATAACAAAATGGTTATCAGAATTACAGACACCAGAAGCAGAACCCAACAGACAGCCATGAGGCAGTTCAGTTGTGCTGTTTCAGACACTACAATAGAAAAAAAAAATCCACATATCTATGAGGTTCTTTGATGTTCCTGTATGCTAAAACCTGGTGATGCCCTTAGTAAATCCAATTCAGTGTAATGAGCCAACACGTCCAATGAATTCTAAACCACGATTTCACAACATTCAGCGCCACCATACCTCAGTCCTTTGCAATGCTGCCTTGATAGAACAGAACTCTATATTTCATCACAGCCACACTTGCCTCTCTGCTAGTTGTAATTCTAAGAGAGTGCACGGCCTCACTGCACAAAACTTCTCTCACGAAGAAAGGATATGCAACTCCTCCACCACCCTTTGGGGAGCATGGGACCTTTCCCTGAGCCTGTTACTCTATGTGCTCATGTGAATTCTAGTAAGGTGGGTGGGCTCTTCTCCTCCCAAGCCGATCTGTTCATGTTCCAAACTGATGGCCACTTTATGTGTGAGCCAGTGGAATAGACCCTGATACAGTAGAACCTCTATAAGTTGACCACCCGAGGGACTGTCTCAAACTGGTCAACATACAGAGGTGATCCATCTGAGGAACTAGGCCTCATGTACTGATATGTATGTGTGGTACACATATAGTCTATGAAAATTAGGTCAATTTAAGGAGGTGGTCAGCTATGGAGGTTCTGCTATGCTATGTTTTTATCATGTACAAGCTGGGGAAAATCATCTAAGACAGATAAATCAAGGTCCAAAATATCTTCTGGAGTTTCCTTTGAGACTGATACAAGATGCACTTTTGACTTGAAAGTAAGAGGGAAGGCAAATGAAAAATTGTGGTTTAACTGTAGGTATCTAATTTTCTTTAACAGAATCCACTTCCAAGCAACTATGAAGTTTTCAGAGAGGAGGCTACTTTAGATTCTCTTTCAGAATAGCCCTGATGGTGGTTTGACTTGTTACTGGAAAGAGGCATAAGGTTGACACTTCTGTCAAGGGTAGATAGCAACAGGCAGCAGGGGGCAGCACGACTTTCACACCCAAGAGAAGCAGACACAGAGACTGTAGCTTCCAGATTAGGCAGTAAAATGGGAACCCAATTATTTCCGTCATGTTTTTGACCCACATAGAAGGTCATGTTTAGTTTCTCCCTGTTGGGAGAGAAAGGTCACAGGCCCCAGTGGCTGCTACTTCCTACACCAAGCACTCTAGCTCCTCCCACCTGCTTAGATGCCCAGGTGTCCTCACTGGCTCCTCTGGGAGGGAGCTGCCAAGATACCATGAGGCTTCTGCGGGCCTCTACAGAAGGCTTTGATTGTGGAAATTCCATGCCATTTCTGCCTGCAGAGCCCACCCCGCCTTTATCCCCTGCTCTCCCCACTCCTAAGGCCACGTATTGGGTGGGGTCTCTCAACAGAAAAACAAAGGAGTTTTCACTGCAAGAGGCAGAACCTTTCCGGTGCCCCATGCATGCCACCAGGGGTGGGGCATTTGTCTTCCTCCAGCATCCTGCAGCAGCTGTCACCTGGCAGATCCACAAGCCCCACCCAGGAGGACAGCCTGGTCACTCAGGAAGGGTGTTGCTGTCTCCAAGCAAGAAGGGTGGGCTCCCAGTCTGTGAAGGAACCGGGGAGATTGTTGGGTGTCCAGTGCCCATCACGTGCGGGTCTTGTTGCTAGGCAGCCGTGGCCTTGTCTTTCTCCTTTACCTGGAGGGCTGGGTTCAGCTCATCTTCGACTAATTTCCAGAGGGTCAGAACCAGGAGGAGCCTGTAAGATGAATTAGCCCCAACCCCCACCCCCGGGCCCTGACTGTGTCCTGGCAGAACTGTGAGACTCTGTGGAAGGGCTTCGGGACTATCAAGTTGTGGAACAGAGCAACTCTACTTCAGGCATTTGTTACAATGAAATTTTAATTATAAAAATAATTTATGAATATATTTTTAAGGGGAAACAGCCCTCCTGGGCCCTATTTCCTCTTTAATTATTCTTGTTGGAGTAGATCCTCTAGTCATATTTTTCAGAGATTTATGGATGGCATAGACCTTGGATGTTTAAACATTTTTAAATGCCTTTATTTTGTAATCATTTGGCTGGATATAGAATTCTAGGTTCAAAGTCATTTGCCCTTGGTGATTTGGAGAGGATATCCATCATCTTCTAACACTCAGTCTTGGCAAACACAAAATCAGATTTCGCTCTGATTCTCATTCTGTTTGTTGAAGGTCATCTGACTTCCCTTTGGCAGATTTGGAGATTTATTTTTCTTTATTCTTGGTATTGTGAAATTCCCCTGCATTGTAACTACACGTGGATTCTTTTCAAAATTTATTCTTCCATTTATCCTTCTTTACAATCTCTGAGCCTTTTTAGGGGTGAAGAGAGAGGGTGATTTTTTTTTTTAAATCTGGAAATTTCTATGGTTTTCTTTGTTGTTTTAGAAAATTTCAGCTATTTTTTTCTTAAAGTACTGCTTTCTCTCTATTCTGTATATTCACTCCTTCCACCACTCCAATCAAACACTTCTGGAACTTCTAGTTCTGTTCTTTGTATGTCATAACTAGTCATTTTTTCTAGGTCTTTATTTTCTTGTCTTGCTTTCTGAGAGATCACTGTTGCCTAGTCTCCATATTAATGTGTCTGTTATTATTCATCCCTTCTGTAGAGTTCCTCAACAGTTTATATTTTAATTTCCGAGATCTCTAACTAGTTCTCTTTCATAATCACTGTTCTTATGTTATGGCAGCTTATCCTGGTTTCATGAGTGTAATACCCTCCCTTTCTCTCTGAGAACGCACATTATGTACTTAAGTCCTGACTGCCCTGTTTTGCTAGCTCTATTTCCTCGGGTGTATATTCTGTGGTTGGCTTGTCTCACGTTGAGCATTGCCTTTCCTTGGATGTTTGGTATTTCTTGCTTGTGTTTGTTTTTAAAATTGAGATCCACTTTAGCCTGTTTTCTGCCTTTGTATAGACTTTGGGGAAGTGGGTAGCAGCTATTTCTGTGATTTGCAGGTTTCAAGAAGGAAGCGGAAGGAGTGGATTATGCCATCAGTCAGGATATCTTGGCAGCTGACCTTCCCAAGTGTGAAGTGTCTTTGGACTTCCCACATTTTCCCAGTCACTTGGGGGCTCTGCCTTATCACTGTGCCCCCAAAACAACTCTTATTATTCTTTTAAAATTAAAGCACCCATAGTTGTGTCTCAACAGGAGTGGATGGAAGAGGAGGAGAGATAGCAGGTTGGCTGGATGACTTGCTGCAGAACTTCTGTAGTTTTTTGTTGTTATTGTTGTTTGGTTTGGTTTTTTTAAAGAGACAAGATCTTGTGTTGTCCATGCTGGAGTACAGTGGTAGAGATCATAGCTGGAGATCAGTGACGGGAGATCATAGCTCACTGTAACTTCCATCTCCTGGGCTCAAGTGTTCCTCTCACCTCCAAATAGCTGGGACTCTAGGCACCCACCACCCTGCCCAGCTAATGCTGCAGAATTTCAGGCTGTCTCTTTGCCTAAGGCTCATAAACACACCCTGGGCCTGGCTTTCATCACCACTTTGCAGGATGCTTTCTTCCCATGGTTTCTTTCCATGGCTGAGACCCCTGTCTTCAGCTTCCCTTCTGTTTTCCCTTTGGCATTCCTATTTCAGGTCCAATGTGACTCCCCATCTTACTTTTGAGCATGGCTATTTTAGAATGATCCAGTCTGTCGTTTAGATGGATTTGATGTAGGAAGGGCACTCTAGCCCAGGGACCACAGGGACTAGGGGAAGGGCACAGTCTCAGAAACTGGTACATCACAGTGTCAGGACCTGCTGTGTGGCCATCAACTGCAGGTGCATTTGTGGTTTCCTCAGCGTCCATTTGGGGCCCTGACACAGTCCTCTGATGTAGGGTAGTGACCTGCAGCTGACCTCTCCTGACTACCTACCCCCTTTAGTCCTTCCCTCTGCTTGGAGCTCACAGCTGGCTCCTTTCTGTGGGATCCATGTCTAACCCCCCAGGAGATTATAGTGTGGTCCCACTGGGGGTGGACGTATAACTCTTCCCCTATTCTCTCCCCTGGGGGCTACTTTAGCCAGCATTTGGTCTTTAGATCTTTCCTGAAGAGAGTCAGTCATCTTCCCCCATTTCTCTGAAAGTCTGGGGGATACCTGTCAGTTCTTGAAGCCCCTCCCTCAGTTTAGAGTAGGGGAAACATCCTTTTACTTCTCTCATGGAGGGATGGGGGAGGCGACCACTGCAGGCCACTGACAACTCTCCAGGGGATTCTGTGATATCTTTCTCTCTCTCTGGTTAATCTTCAGCTTCTCTGGTTTACTCTTGAGGAAAGTGATGAGCTGATGGTTGCTAAGTGGGTTTCACAAGCCTCCAGTGTGACTTGCCTCACAGACCAGTTCCTATTGTAATGTGTTCAGCTTGGAGAGATCAGCCACAACCCAGACAGAAAGAGTCTCATTTTAATGTCCTATCACTTTAGAGTCTATAGTTCTGCATTTTCTTCTAAACATATCTAATGAGATGTGTAGTAATTGGCCCTTGTTTTCGTTTTTGTTTTTTCAGGGAGCAAGAGGGCCTAATGGCTCCATTGGTGAAAAGGTAAAAAAAAGAAATAAGCTTTCTCTCTCCTGACTCCCCTTTCTCTGGTTTTAGTATAATTGGGCCATTGGGCTGGAGTGTTGAATGTATAAATGTCATGGAGCAGAGAGAAAGATGTCTCAAAGGAATTGCTCAGGGGAGGCACAACAGCTGGGATGGCGGGGATTAAACACCCTTCCCTGTTTTCTTCTTGCTCACCCCGCCCTACAAATGCATTCAAATGAGTGCATCAGCTTATCTCTAAGTGAAATGTCAATTAGCAAGACAGCTGTTTCTGTACCATTAAGCAATAGCGATCAGAGCATTCATCAACCTAATTAACTTCAGACAGTGCTGTTCTGATGTTGTTCCTTCCATGAGTGAACCCAGGGTTGGGTAATCAGCCTGTTCTTTCCCTTACAGGGTGACCCTGGCAACAGAGGCTTACCAGGACCCCCAGGGAAAAACGGACAAGCTGGCACTCCTGGAGTCATGGGACCCCCAGGGCCCCCTGGCCCTCCTGGTCCCCCAGGCCCTGGATGTGCAATGGGACTTGGATTTGAGGTACTTTCCTTCCTTACTGTGATTAAAGAACAATGTTCACTAAGGGCTACTGGGAAGACCAACTAGCTGAACACTGGCTGGAGGGCACAGGCTGTGCCGGCTCTTCACTGAGCCCTGGAAAAGTAGGTACTCAGAACTGGACCTGAAATCCTCATTCTTCCTCCTTCTCTAGGATACTGAAGGCTCTGGAAGTACCAGGCTGCTGCATGAACCCAAAATCTCTGGACCCATGGCTTCAAGCGTAGGTTGATTTTGGAACCTTCAGTATGAGGATTGTCACACTAGAGCGAGGGGACCGTGGGGGTATCCTGGTTCTGTCTCTTTCATTAACCAACTTCTCTGTGCCTCCAGCTACTAGTCTCTGCGGAGCAGGGAAAGGAGGGGTCCCTTACAGCTTGTTTCTCGGGGGAATAGCCCAGGAGATTTGATCTTTTTTTGAGACAGAGTCTCATTATGTTGCCCTCAGTAGAGTGTCGTGGCGTCATAGCTCACAGCAACCTCAAACTCTTGGGCTTAAGCAATTCTCTTCCCTCAGCCTCCCAAGTAGCTGGGACTACAGGCACCCATCACAATGTCTGGCTATTTTTGTTGTTGTTGTTGTTGCAGTTGTCATTGTTGTTTAGCTGGCCCGGGCTCCCGCCACCCTCAGTGCATGTGGCTGGTGCTGTAACCACTGTGCTATGGGCACCGAGCCAGCCCAGGAGTTTTGCACAAAACCTCACATAGGAAGAACTTGAAACCCACCTTGCCTTTCTTCATCTGTTCTTCTCTGTCCCTGACTACCAAGCATCTCTGCTTCATTGCCTTCCTCCTGTTGCCCCACTTTAACACCCTGTGCTCCGGCAGGTGCCTCGCCCTGCTCCATTCCGCTCCAGTGGTGTGGTCTGGCTTCCCCCAGCTTCCCCAGCTTCCCTGTGGTGATGCCTGCTCTCAGGAGGGCCACCCCCTGGGTCTCATCATCTTTGTCAAATGGGACCCAGAGCAAGAAGGAGCAGCACAGCCCCATGACCTCCCTGCCCGCAGATGCAGAGGACACTGAGATTGGGGTTGAGAGGGCGCTCACTGGGCACTGGGAGAGGGCCTCTCATCCTCTTACTGTCTGACTTTGAACCTCTGTGGCAGAACTTGCCCCTCATCCTTTGTTCCCATTGCCTGGAAGAAAACAAGTGTGAGAGCTTAGAGAGAGATGGCAAGCTGAGGGGGAGGGAGAGCAAGGTAAGAGAATAGAAGAATGATTCTGTATCTGCTTGTTTGCTTTTCCAGGGTCCCAAAGGAGAGAAAGGAGAGCGGGGACCCAAGGTAAGGTCATGCCTGAGGTGGGGGTGAGAGGACTTTCCAGCCTGGTTCTAGGGACATTATCCATGAATGAATGGATGATGAGTGAATTTTTTTTTTTCACTTCTTGCTGCTGTAACCAGGGTGAAAGGGGGATGGATGGCACCAGCATTGTGGGACCCCCTGGGCCCAGAGGGCCACCTGGGCGCATCGAGGTCTTATCTGGCGTGAGTATCATCCAGGGCAGAGCTTGCTATACATTTTCTGCTTTTCCTAAAGGGGAGTGAAGGCTGTCCACAAGTGCAGGGCTGCTAGTTATGGGGCGGGTCACACAGCCAGTGCTAGGCGCTGGAGACAGAATGTGGGTTGGGACCAGATCACGCTCCACCCAATATTAAGACATCACATTCATGAAAAATCATGGCCTTTCTAAGAGAACATCATGCTGGTAAACAACAGAAAGCCAAAAAGCTCCAAATAACTGGAAGGATTACGAAAGTTAAAGTGGGTGGAATATGATTAAAAAGTAGAAAGTGTGGTAAGGGTGTGGGGAAAAAGGTAATCTCCTGTGCTTCTGCTGGAAGTGTAAATCGTACGGGTGGATGGCTTTTTGGCAGAATCTTAAAGCTAAAAATATCCATACTATGAAATTCTACATGGAACGATCTCTACACAGTATGGTTGAGTGAAAAACACAAGTTGAAGAATAATACATACAGTCTGATGCCATTTATATAAAATAACCACATGGGCAAACATACACATGTCCCAGCACTATGTGCTTTCTATGTGGGGGGTGTATGTAGTATACATATTTAAAATCTTAAAAAAGAGATGACAAGGCTAAGTGTGGGGCTCACACCTGTAATCCTAGCACTCTGGGAGGCCGAGGCAGGTGGATCCGTGAATTCAAGAGTTTGAGACTGGCCTGAGCCAGAGTGAGACTCCATTTCTAAAAACAGTTGAGTGTTGTGGCAGGGGCCTGTAGTCCCAGCTACTCGGGAGGCTGAGGCAAGAGAATGGCTTAAGCTCAAGAGTTTGAGGTTGCTGTGAGCTGTGACGCCATGGCACTCTACAAGGGTGACATAGTGAGACTGTCTCAAAAGAAAAAAAAAAGATGACGTTCATGTATTGTGTAACTTTAAAATTCATTAGAAGAGGAAAGTGCTACGGCAGCTCAGTGCTGTTTTCTGCAAAGTGGGAGGGAGGGATGTGTTTGGCAGGGGGCAGGGAGTGCCCTCAATGTCTGCCATGTTCTGCCACGCCGGGTGACTTCAAAGAAAGCCTCGCTGCCAGGAGCAAGGCAGGACACGTGCTGAGCCGTCTTTTGGCCTCATTGTCTGATATTTCTCTTTTCAGTCCTTGATGAATATCACTGATGGATCCCTGAATTTCTCCAGCATTCCTGAGCTTATGGGGCCTCCGGTTTGTATCTACAGCTGTCCCAGAGTGAGGTTCCTACCCAGCTGAAACAAAGTTGGGTTGGTTTGGAGTCCTTTTAGCTCCTGAAGCATAGAGCTAGAATACATCAAAAGAGAATGGAAAGAGAACTTGGCATTTTTGAAAAGTTGCAGCCTGTGTAGCAAATCCCCACCACACCTCCCAACATCAGCTGCCCAGTGGATGAAAGTGTATCTCAGCATTTCTGGAATGAGATGTGAGGGGAGGACGCATGGTCAGGCTGGCATGTGGGCAGAGCGTTTACTAACTTGTCTCCTGTGGCTTCCAGAGTCACCTGGGACTGAGTGGGTTCAAGGGTGCCAATGGAAGTAGAGGACTCCCTTTCCTTGATTTCTACTAATGCAAAATAATCCCAAACACTCCCATATCAACACCCCCTAGAGCACACCAGCTAACAACAGCAGCCTAGGCACAGAGAGGGTCTTTGTTTTCCCCAAAACATGGGAGGTTTAGGGTATTAGGTGGGCTGATAGTAAAGCAACACACAGGCCGCCTAAAGTCAGAGATTGGGCGTCTCTGAATAGTCCCTGCTTTCACGTGCCCACACTCCTTCTCTCTTCCCCACTTCCTTCCCAATGGTCGTCTTCCCCTTGGGTGGATCTAGACCCTCAAGGTACCCCTTGAAAAAACAGCTGGATCAGGCTTTATCCACTCAGTCTATTCCTTCTCTGAGAGGACTCAAGTCCTGGACGTCAGCTTTATGCTTTTCCAGCCCCTGACATACTGTATGCGGAGACACTTGTCACCATCTCGTGTCCTCTCTCTCCCTGCCCATTTATATACCTACATGTACGTAGCCTGCTAGTCTCTGATGCCTTTAATAGCTGGAAGTGTCTTGTGTTGTAAGGAAGAGGGTCTTGGCCTCTGTAGAGTGAAGCACAAACTCTCCAAGTCCTGGATATTTTAAAAAGGCTCGTCCTTTAAAATTCTCACTCCTACTAAGGGAAAAGAACTGAGTCGCACCAACATACATCTTCTATCCCAAAGATCCCAGCCCACCGCTGAACCTACTCCTCAGAGTTCATTTATCAGGGGCTGAGGGTGTATTCCTCATCCCCAGAGATTTCAAAGTCCAGCTGTTTTGTGGGGGGAAGAGGCTATAACAAAACTCTGAGCTCTGGCTCCAGGGACTCTTGAGGTCGGGGTACCTTGGACATTAACCAGCTGTGTGATTCTGTAGGGATCTTCCCCCTCCCATCTGCACCATGGAGCCTTGCCATGTGCCATGTTTAGGCCTTTGGAAGATTCTAGGAGGGAGTGGGCCCCAAGGCACAGTTTCCTGCTGAGTTGGGAAATGCTGCCCTAATCCCACCTGCTTTTTTTGGTGTGTCACAGGGGCCAGACGGTATTCCTGGGCTGCCGGGCTTTCCAGTAAGTACCCCTGCAGCCATCTTCCACCTGTGCCATGTGGCTGTGCTTATTCTGTTCCTTCCACCTGGAACGGCATTTCCTCCATCTCTGCATGACCAGGCTCTGGCACCATCCTGTTGATCGACTTTTCCTCATTGCTTTCAGGGGACACCTGTCCCCTCCTTTGAGCTATAGAGCTTTATTGTCACCACTCCTATGGTTCTTTTCTGCCTTAAATAACAGTTGTTTGTGCCCATGTCTGTTTTTTCCTCACCTGTTCTACAAACAATTATGGAGAGTTGGGTCTTGCTCACATCTCTTTACCCAGAACTAACCAAAGGCAGCAGTTGGCATGCTATGAATTTGAGTGGATGAGTCAAGCATTTTGAGTCGATGAAGTCCTAGTAGATAAAGTGCCTAAAGAGATGGGATGGTGACATTTGAGCGTGGAGGGACGGAAGTACACAGTGTGTCCCTTTATGAAGCTTTCACCTTGGAAGGTGAAAATGCATTTCTGTGTAGATAGTGATTAGTTCTGTGTAAAAGTTAGGGCCTGGCTTCAGGGTGGGACCTGCATGATTTCTCCAAGCTACTGCACCTTTGAAATGCCAGCCAGTGCTATGCACTGCCAGATAATGAAGGAAACTTGTCAAAAATGTAAGAGACAATTGCTGGTGATGGCAGAATTATAAGTGGTCTCTTTTTCTATTTCTTTATAATTTGCTGAACTTTTAACATTTTCTAAAGGAGCACATGCTATGATGACACTGAAAGTACATGTTAACTAGACATTAAAAAACAGAAGAGTGTGACTGAGAGAAGACCTGCTGGTGAGCATGGGTCTGGAGCTCTGAGCTGCAGCCCTGGCCTGGCTGCCCCAAGCCCTGGAGCATGTTCCAGAGCACATCCTCCTCTAGATGAGTGGGCCTGTGTTCCCAAGGGAGTCCCAGGCCCTGAAGAAGAGCCTCCAGGAACACTGTGGGAAGTAAGCAGGAGGCCAAAGAGGTTGGACCCAGGCCACCGACCTCCTATCAGGGGAGCTCCATTTGACATACTTTATATATTGGGCTCTTATTTAAGTCTTTATTTGGAATAAAAAGGCAAGACAAAGTTTCACAATAAATAATAATAACAAATATTTTGAAAGCCACTGCTATAATGGGTAACTCACCCTTTTATTCAGAAGACAAGACAGAGACTTGTGAAAAGTTACATAGCAATGAAGTGTTGACATGCTTTTCTGGAACAGACGCTGTGGCTGTATGAGTCATTGTCACAGACATTCGGTGTCTGTACTGGAGTTGAGAAGAGTTCATCTCTGGCTGGCTCTGAAGAGGGGTGCAGGGGCATTCCTGCCAGGCATTGCTCTAGTGCAGAAGTGGGGAGCATAGCGAGGCTGAGGAAAAGGAGGCAGCCCTGGGGTGGGGGTGGAAGTTGAGGGGTGAGGCCTGGCTAGGGTGGGCTGGGGTGTCAGATGAGGGTGCCTGGGTGCCATTTCATGGGGAGGGGGACGCAGATGGTGCAGGAATCCTGGAAGGGGAATGGTGCGGGAAGCAGGCTGCCTGGTGATCTGGAGGAGCCATGAGCTAGGCAGAGGCGGTAGGACCAGGTAATAGGCTGTGTTGGTAGCAGTTGGAGGAAACTAACGTTCAAAGAGGCATGGGGCCTCCCGGCCTCCTGACAGTGCTGTCTTCTTTCTACCAAACCACAATTTCTGGGTCACTTAAAGTTAAGAAAACAGCACGGCTCATCATGATTTCCACCTGCCTAGGGAATGGCACTCTCTATTCTATTTTTTGAAAACAAAATTTTTTCCGATTGGTTAAAGCATTTTAATCCTAAACAACAAAATAACCTATAGTGATTCCTTCCAGGGCCCTAGAGGACCAAAAGGTGACACTGGCGTGCCTGGATTTCCAGGACTAAAAGGAGAACAGGTGAGAGGGGCCCCGGTGTGTGGATAGACTTAGGCTCTGGAATTTGCTAAACCTTTCCAATTGGCTAAAAGTAACAGTTAATATTTTTCCTCTTTAAGATACAGTTCACATACCGTGACCCCTTTAAATTGTGCAATGCAGTGATTTTTAGTAGTTTCACAAGGTGGTGCAGTCATCGCCACTGTCTAATTCTAGAACATTTCATCATGCCAAAAAGAAACTCCATACCTATTATTAGCAGTTACTCTCCAGCTGTTAACTTCTAGAATCTCAAAGTTCCTCCATGAGATGAAAAGGATGTCATAGGTGGTAAAATTGACTTTCACTGTAATTTAGAAAGAGAACTCAGTTTAACCCTCCCGTCAATGCTTTTATCATGTGTCATGTGTGTTTTGTCCAGCCACCTATGGGCACTCTGGTTGGAGTGTGCACCCCTGAGGACAGGCATTGTGCCAGTGTTTTCCACAACTCCAGGACTAGCACAGCGCCTAGTGTGCAAATTATACTTGAAATGCTTGTTGGATGAAAGAATGTATAATACAGGGTGACCATAAAGTTCATGTGCAAAATAGATGTCTAGGCTTATAATTTGTAAATATTAACATTCTAGAATGAATGCTCATATTTATAAATTGTAAGTTTAGGCATTCTGCAGTTGAATAACAGTCTTGGTTCAAAGTCTTTGTACTCAATTTTTAGCTTCTGGAGAACTTTCTAAGAACTCCCAGGATATCAGACTGATCTTTGTACCTTTCTGTGTTTGCTTCCTTAGAATTAACTTCCAAGTGGGAAGTTGGGGAAACTGTAGGGGGAAAGTGACATCTATAAACAGATGGCAAGGACTCTAGACTGGATTCATTTATCCCCAGTCCATCTATGTCCTCATCCATCTTTCATCCATCGATCACCCCCGCCCATGGTGTGCCGGCCAGCTTTCTGCACTAGGCGCTACTGACTAGGGGTCTAGAAATAGATGTGAAGAAGAAATATGCAAAGAGCTAGGAGAGCACTCTCACTGCTGGAGTGGAGGTCAGGACAGGGCCAGGGGGAGAACTGTGCACCCCCCTGAGCCTGCCCTGGGCAGGCAGGAGGGCGGGCGTGCTCTGCGGGAGGAGGGAGCCCAGGCTTTTCTCCTTCCTCTCCCCACCCTCATCCTTCTACAATGGCCTCCAAGGAGGAGAAGAAAGGTTCCAGTGTCCAGTGGATGCTGTTCCAGGGACACCATTCTGGAGCATGGAGGGTTCAGTGTGTGGGCAAAGGTTGGCATCACAAGGAGGCGATATCTTGGGATGCTTTTGCTGTCCCATCTGTGAGACAGAAGGGGGCTGGGGCAGCTCTGGCTTGGTAGGAGGCCCTGTCAAGCAAGAGCAGCTCTTGCTTTAAACACTCTGTTTCCTGTATGGTGAGGTCAGCTGGATCTAGAAGGCCCAAGAAGACACCCCAGCCCTAACGCCTGCCACTTTGAATGCCTGAGATTCACCCCGGCAGCTCTGCTCCAACCCTAGTGGCAAACATGCTTTCTCTTGCTGCACCTCTAATGCTTTTGTGCTTGCTTCTTCTCACTGCTGGCGTGCTCAGGACTGCCTTTCCTCACCACCGGAGTGGTAAGATCCAAATACCAGATGTGGGCTTAGGGGGATAGAGAGAAGAGCCTGCTCTGCTTGCTTTGGTACTGCTGCACTGGCTCTTCCCACCCCGTAGAAAGGAGGCTTCTGCACAGATCAGCCCAGCTTCCCAGGGGCCAAAGCCTCAGAGTCACATAGAAGGTTTCTCTACCTAGCTTTGTTCTCTGGACATACATCATCTCAGAAGACCTGAAATAATGGGTGGCTCTGCTGAGTAAAGAATTGAGAATAAGATCCTGTGTCTTTGCCCATAATCTACCCATCTCCTATTTCTCACCATCAAGGGTAGCTTTGCCTGATCATGTAAGTGTTCATACAGGAGCCTGGAGTTGGAAGACAAAGTTGCATATGGAGACATTATGCCCCCGTGTGGGGAGAGGCCTCTAGTCCTTATATCTTCATCTGTTTCCTGATTTCATGTGTTTTGACAAGGCTAAATGTTCTTGGTGGGAACAGATCTCAAGTCAAGTCATTAGGAAAGCAAGTTATCAAATGGATTAGGAGCCAGTGGTGCCATGAGGGCACCATGTGGTGAGGGGTAGACAGGACCTCTCTCTCCATGTTGGGGCTGGATCCTGGAGGACTGGGGATGATGGTGCAGATCTGCCATCAGTGGGAGTGCTGGAGGGGCACAGAAGACCACATCCTGTGTCCAAGGACAGTAATTCTGCCAGTGCATGGAGAGAGCAGCTCCGGGAACATTCATTCACTTAGGAGGCTGTTGTGTTACAGTAGTGAGAGGAGGTACCGCAGCAGCAGTGGGATTAGGGGTGGGATGAAGGCAGGAGCAGCATCATAGCAGTTGGACCAAGAGGTCTTTATGAACCTCTGGACGAGGGCAAGCAGGAGCCTGACTTCACTGACCGCTTTTCTGAATTGTAGGGTGAGAAAGGAGAACCAGGTACCATCCTGACAGGGGACATTCCTCTGGAAAGGCTGATGGGGAAAAAGGTAATTATGTCACCAGGCCCTCTGGGCACACATCTGCTCTGGCTTTCCATCATTTCTGCCTCAAATAGTGTTCCCCTGAGTGATAGGCACACACCTTTCTGTTTCAGGGTGAACCTGGAGTGCACGGAGCCCCTGGACCAATGGTGAGCCAAAGCATCTCTCAGCTGGATCTGGGCTGGGGTTTGAAACATTTGTCATATTTTGGTTTGGTTAGATTTAGTTGTGACAGTTGTGAAAATTCAAAGGATGTGGCAAAACATGCATATATTACGATAAGCTAACAGTTATTAAAATAAAACTGTGGCTGAGCGCAGTGGCTCACACCTATAATTTTAGCACTCTGGAAGGCCACGGCAGGTAGATTACTTGAGCTCAGGATTTTGAGACCAGCCTGAGCAAGAGTGAGACCCCCATCTCCACTAAAAATAGAAAAACTAGCTGGGTGGTGTGGCAGATGACTGCAGTCCCAGCTGCTTGGGAAGCTGAGGCAAGAGGATTGCTAAAGCCAAGAGTTTGAGGTTGTTGTAAGCTATGACGCCAAGGCACTCTACCCAGGTGACAGAGTGAGACTCTGTCTCAAAAATAAATAAATAAATAAACTGAAATCTTAGTAGTTTAACACAATAGCAGCTTATTTCTTACTCTCACAAAGTCCACTATGGTTGTTCCCAGTTGGGCATCTCTCTTCCAAGGAGTATGTCAGGGACCCAGGATGCCTCCGTTTCTTGACTCCGCCGTCTTGTGAAGTCAGGGTCATGCTGGTGTTTTCAAGCTGGCAGAGGTGGGGGAGGGGGAGGAGAGCAGGTCCTACTCCTGGTCTGTACCTTCCCACTCCCATAGCTGGGTCTGCCCTATCTCCTAGAGAAATGAATGGTTTAAGCTCGGGATCCTCCAAGTCCCCTCTTCTTGTTACCATTTTGGCCCTGAAAACTGGCAAATAAAAACTGAGTTGAAATAGATTTGGCATGTAAAGTACTTGATCCTTATTGCTCTTAGGGAGAGAAAAGCAAACGTAGAAGGGGCTGACAGGGCACAGGCCACTGGTTGATATGCTCTAGTGCAATATTTCCTGTACGTCAGTGTGTGGAAGATGATGAAATCATCCACTTCTAGTGCATTCTCCTGGCCAGAACTCAGATGCCTGGAGCTTTAGAATGTAGTTCATCTGTGTGTCCAGGAAGGAAAGGAGAACCAGGTGGTGGTGGGCACTCGTAATTATTCCACAGAATTGGTCAGTTAAAAGCAGCCAACTGCCTAGGGAACCCCTCGAAGGAACCCCACAAGATCTCTCTGGCTTTGGGATCCTAGTTCTGAATCTGCTACTCATTTGTTACGAGACCTTGAGCAAGCCCTCTTCTCTCTCTGGGCTTCTGTGCTCCCATCTGTATGTTGAAGGGATTGAATTGGTATTAGGTGGTATTAGAGCCCTTCTGACCTTGCTGTTGTACCCTTTGGGCTTTCAAATAGTCCATTTCTCTCAAGGGTAACCCCTAAACTTCCCTGTCGTATATTCCTCCCCAAAGAACAAAGAAAGTTTAGGTGTAAAAGCTCCACTAGGGATCAGAAACTCTCCTATGACTTCACATAGGTCATCTCATTTCATCCTCACAACTGTAAGGCTCAAAGGGGTTAAGTGGCTTGCCCACTGTCACATAGGTTAAGTGACAGGGTGGCGACTTGAGGCCAGCCTGTTGGACTCTACGTCCAGGCTCTTTCTACCACACCTCCAATGCCTCCAATGAATAAACTCCCCTTGATTCTTTTGAAACATTTTGGGCTGGAGAAATACACATAGGTTGTCTGGTTGAAACTGGATCTCTGTTGTGGGGAAAAAGCACCTTACATTTCTGTAGTAGACACATGTAATTGATGAATGGCCCTCAACCACCAAGTACATTCTTCAGAAGACCTTCTGAGACCTTCTGTTTTTCTTTCTTTCTTTCTTTCTTTTATTAAATCATAGCTGCGTACATTAATGTAATCATGGGGTATAATGTGCTGGTTTTATATACAATTTGAAATATTTTCATCAAACTGAGACCTTCTGATTTAAGGAACCAAAGAATGGACACCCTGGAGGGGGATAGTTGAGGGGTAGGGCAGATTGGGAGAGTCTTGTGTTAACCACTGGTTAATTACTTACTAACTTCCAATATTATGGAAAATACAAATAGTTAGCAATGGTGGCCAGGAGGCTTCTATAGAAACCATGGGGTTGTTCCTAGTGAGGCCTGGCTTGTTCACAGCTTGCCAAACACAGGCAGTAAGGGGCACATTCTTCTAATTTGCATAAAGGCGCCACATGGGCTAGCAATGGCTCTGGTAACTAGTATAGCTTACAACTCCCTTTCAAAGCTACTGGGGTCTTGTTACTCAAAGTATGGTCCATGCCCCAGGATCACTGACCTCACTTAGGAGCTTCTTAGAAGTGCAGACCCTCAGGTCCCACCTCAGACACACTTGATCTCAACTTAAGCAAGATCCAGGGGGTTCTTACACACATTGCTGTTTGGGAAGTATTGCACTAGAGCATACCAACCAGTGGCCTGTGCCCTGTTAGCCCCTTCTACATTTGCTTTTCTTTCCAAGTACCATGGCCTGGGTACTTGATACACCCGATCTGTTTCAACTCAGTTTTTATTTGCTATTTTTCAGAGCAAATAATGGTAACAGAAAGAGAGGCTTTGGAGGGTCCCAAGTTTAAACCATTCACTTCTCTAGGAGATAGGGCAAACCAGCTACGGGAGTGGGAAGGTGCAGACCAGGAGTAGAACCTGGTCGCTTCCCCCTCCCCCACCTCTGCCAGCTGGAGGACACCAGCATGACCCTGACTTCACAAGATGGCAGAGTCAAGGAATGGAAGCAGTCTGCACCCCAGCTACTGAAGGAGGCTGAAACAGAACAGTGCCTCCAGAAGCATATGGACTTGGAAGGATAGTACTGAAATAGGGCCCATGGATCAGGGACTTGGCTGGAGAACTAGGGTGCCAAGCCAAGACTTTGGTCCCTAGGAATAGGTCAGAGCAAGGCAGGAAGCAAATCCTGGAGCGGAGCAGGTTATTAGGCAGGGCTGGGCTGAGGGGCGAGCCAGGGCTGCATGATTCACAATGGGGGATGTGGTGAAGCCGTGAGACCTAAGACCTAGGGCAGAGGTCTGCATTCTGGGCTGGCCAGCACCCAGCTACCAGGGAGCTGGGGCCCTGGGCTTCTGACTTCTTGCTCCCTGGTTAGCCCGGACTTCAAGGTGCTGGGTCCAAAGTTTGGGATGGGCAGGAGCCTGCAGGAAAGCGAGGCATGGTATGGGGCTGAGCAGGGGCTTCTAGCTGAGAGCATAGAGGCCAGAGACAAAGAGCCGGGCAGCTTGGTACTTTGTCACTGCCCCTTGCCCCCTTCCCACCCCTATCAGTGGTGGTCACAGCTGTCCATAGATGCAGGCAGGCACCCTCCATCTCCCTGAACACAGAGCTTCTGTTCTTTTCTGATCTGGTGTTTGTTTTACCTCTAGGGGCCCAAAGGACCACCAGGACACAAAGGAGAATTTGGCCTTCCCGGCCGGCCTGTAGGTATCAGTGTTCTTCAGAAAGGATGTGAGGGGAGGACCTGTGGGCCAGTCTGGCCTGTGGACAGTGGGTTTACTCAGGTGTCTCCTATGGGTTTCAGGGTCGCCCAGGATTGAATGGCCCCAAGGGTGCCAAAGGAGATCAAGGGATCATGATGCTGGTGAGTCCCCTGGGGATGCAGCCAGAGGCTGGAGTCCTGGGGTGGGAGACTGCCAGTCCAGTGAATCTGCAGACCAAACACTCAGGAATATTGTTCTTCCTCCACCACCACTTGCAAAAGTCCTCCCACCCAGTGCTGTTCCACTCTCAGGAGGGTCCCTGTCACCTATAGCACCTTAGTGGAACAGAGCCTTCCTCATGTAGGTCACAGAGGGAGACGAGGAGAAAGCAAACTGGGCTTGCTCATAAAATGTGATTCCAAATCCCAGGGGAATGACTCCAGGGGAAGGTCCCCTCTTCCCTTCTTGGCACAGCCCCAGGGATTTCTTACATCACTGTGTTGTCTGTGTTGTGAGTCAATGTCAAAGGCAGATTGTTGCTTAGGTAGGGCCTCACAAGGTGGGGAGCACTGGAGCATCAGCAGGGACTGGGGTGCAGGAGAAGGAAGCCAGTGTTTACTGAGCAACCCCTGCATACTAGACGCCATGCAAAATGCTTTTCAGGGCACTATTTCACTTAGTGTTGGTAATAATTATCACATGAGACAGAAGAAGAATCTGGTGCCTATTGAGGTCAAGGCACCCAGCTAATAAGCACCAAACCAAGGTGCAAACACAGCTCTCAGTCCATTGCTGTTTCTGTTTGTGCCAGCCTGTCTCTGCTTTGTATGCCCAGAAATCCATTTTTACTGAAGCATTAGGGGTCTCCCTCTCACCAAGGCCCCTGAGACTGGTAGGTAAGCCAGACACCACTGCCATCGTGGAGAGGGATCAGCATAGCTTCCGTGTGGGCTGAACTCCTTTGTCTGCCCTCGGAGCCTCTCCTCTCCTGCTGCCAGACCTCTGAGCTTGAAGGAGATAATGTTGCATGGCATTAAAGGCAGGTTGACTTGGCTTTAAAAATGACTCTGCTATCTAATACAAGTTTTGCATTTTGTTTTGCATTTCTGAGGCACTCCCCTGGGCACCATATCATGTGTTTTAGGGGAGGGGTCCTCCCATCTCAACCCCCTTCACATTAGAGATGTGCCGATAGGTCATAGGCTCCATGTTATCTGAGCATTGTTCTGGGAGTCAGAATCTGGGTTGCAACCTCAGTTCTGCCCTAAATTGCTGTGTGGCCTTCAGCAGGTCACTTCCCCTCTCTGGGCCTCATTATCTGCAGGTGTAACCAGGGATAACACTTGTTGCTCTGCTGTCTCCCCCTTGGTTGGTGCTGTGAAGATGCAGTGAGATCAGGAATGTAGAAGTGCGCTGTGGAAGGGACAGCCTACCCAAGGGAGAAGTGGTTGGCTTCAGAGGACCCTCCTTTTCTTGCTCTGTTCCCAAACCCAAGGGTGAGGGGAGTATCCTGCAGCTGCCCCTGCCAGCTGGAACTCAGGAATGGCCTTTCTTTTCTATCTTTTTTTATCTTCAGGGCCCACCTGGCTTACCTGGTCCCCCAGGCCCTCCTGGACCACCTGGAGCTGTTATTAACATCAAAGGAGTAAGTTAGGACGGGTGTGGGGACCTTCATGAGGGATCAGGCACACGGCTGGCCTAAGCTCAAGTTGGGGGTCCCGATGGCCTAATTTGTCATGTTCTCAACACCCACAGGCTGTTTTCCCGATTCCTGTCCGGCCACACTGCAAAACACCAGTAAGTAGTAGTCACTGCCTTAAAGAGTGTGGGCTGGGCATAGGTAGCAACTCAGAGAAAAAGAGCGGCCATTGTCATGGGCCCCTTCTATCCTGCGTGTTCTTTGTCATGTCTTCTGTCACCTACATGTAGAACTTTAGTGACTAGAAGCTTCTAGACAACAGATAGACAACAGAAATATTCTGGATCTTGTAAGGGTGCACACATTGGCAAGGTGCTTCTTTAGAGATAATTTAAAAAGCAGTGTGTTTTGTTAATGTGACCGCATGAGCTTCATGGTTAGAGCAGAATAAAATTGGCAAAAGTAGAGCCCTTTAAAAATATAGACGGGACAAAAGCAAGGCCAACCCATGGTCTTTGCACTGGGAACTTGGGGCTAAAAGCTGTAACTATGTTCTGTCCTTTCCAGTGATCATATCACTGCACAGCACGCGACACTGATGGGCAGAGATTATCTCTTCCACTTCACAATAAGGAAACCAGCTGTGACTCAGAGAAGCTCTCTTGTTTGTTTCAGTCACCAGACATGCCCGAGCTGGAGCCCTAACTCGGGTTTCCTGGCCACTAGGCAGCAGTGCAGACTTGGTGATTTTGAGGGGTCAGGCCATCGCCTGGTTCCCCCGCCAGTCAGCAGTGCTGTCCCTGGGGTTTCGGCCATATTAAGAGAATCTTGTTTCTGTGGGGAAACCCGAGGAGGGTGGGCCCCAAGCACAGGCATTAGTCACAGAATTGTGCAGAATCACTGCCTCGTTCATTCAACAAATATTTACTGAGCACTTTACCGAATGCTAAGTACTCTGCTGGGCTCTGGAGACGCAGGGGTGACCTGGACAGGCGTGGTCTCTGCTTTCTGCATTACAATTTACAAACATTCCCTGAATTGGGTCCATCATTGACGCCTGTTGGAGGTGATGATGAGGCTTGGGTTAGAGGCTACACGATGATGCAATCGCTGAGTGTTTTCCCAGACCTCTGCCGATGTCTAAACTCTGAGACAGCAGGAGCCTGGGAACTCTAGCCTGGAAGGCAGAGGGCAGGACCCACCTACGGAAGGTGACGAAGGTGCCTGCTGGCAGGGCCTGAAGAGAAACATGAACAGTCAGAGCTGGAGGGCCCCTCCTGAGTGATAGTGCATCCCCCCTCCTCATGGTACAGATGGAGAGATTAGCGCCCAGAAAGGAAAAGGGCCAGCTCTAAGTGCTATAAAAATGCCAGTGCAGTTACCAGGGCCAGGACTCTTCTAGTGACCAGGGCCTGTGGGGGTCATAGAGTCATATAAACAAAGCCATTTGCTCCAAGCCCACCTTTGGCTTTATTTATATGACTCTATGACCCCCACAGGCCCTGGTCACTGCAACAGAGCCTTTTGGTGAGTTGCCAAAAATAGCTCTGTGCTGCCTGGCGGGACACCTTGGGACCTGGGCATGAGCATTTTCTGACTTGCTTCCAAAATGGGCATTTTGACCCAGAAATGCTTCCTCTCACATTTGGCCTTCCACAGGCCCCTTCTAGTTTCAGTCTTTCCCTTCCCAGCACCCTAACAATTTACAGCTTGTGTCTGCCTTGGAGGAACTTTATCAACATAGCTGCAAGATAGCAGCTTCGTGCTGTAGCCTTCATCCTTATCTTGAAAGTGTTTCTCCTGGACAATTCCCTCCCCTCTTCCCGTCTTTGACCCCTGACCCTCCACCCGTAAGCATGGAAGGATCATGGTGCCAGATGGACCACTCTGATTCTGCCTATCAACTGGGGAGCAGCCAGGTTCCAGGTTGCAGGTGGCTTTGTCTTCATAGATAAAGAAGTGCAGCTGTCTAGCGGAGGACTGAGAAGGAATGTTATATAGAACAGCTTGGCCCCAGACCCTAGCATTTAATAGGGAGTCCAGAATAGCCCTGCCCAACCCAGCGATAGCCCCCTTTACTGTTAGCTTCTGGTCATTATGCTCAGCAAGGCTGACAGCTGGCCCAGCTTCATGGCTGGGCACATCGCTCGCAGGGGTGCCTGACCTCTCACATGAATGGATCCTCAGCGATAAGAAAGAATGCCAAGAATGCTCCTCGTTGGCCGAACCCACACTGCCATAATTTGTTGTCTTAAAGACTCTGGGCTTCCTTTCTGCTGAGTGTGTTAGCAAATAGGTCTCCCTTCTCTCTCCCTCCATCTGGTTATGTGATGAGCCTCCCTGGTGGAAGCCAGAGATGTGTGTGTCTTCAGAGTTACTGGGGGCCAGGGGGCTTCAGGGCTTTGGGGGGTTGTAGAACCAAAGGAAGGCCTGACTCTGTGGCATCGCCTCTTTTGCCTCATGGCCCTGGGATAGAGGCTGCCATGTATGCAAACTCCGGGGCATGGTTGGCAGCGTCTGACCACACCTTCCTCTCTTTCCAGGTCAGTACCACTCATCCCGGGAATCCAGAACTCATCACTTTCCATGGTACACACTCCCTTCTTCACTGTGTGTTTCTCTGGGACATCGCCCTACCCTAGTAGCTCTGAGGAAGGTGGTTTCCATTTGCCTGGCACTGGGCACAGACTAGGTGCTCAGGAATGTCTGACTGTGTGTAGTGGGGTGGTGGCTGTGGAGCGAGGCATCTCTTTGGTTTGGGCACACCCCGTCTGTCCCACCCATCTTGGCTGAGCCTCTGGCTAGCAGGAAGTGTGCCCCTTCTTCATCCATGTGTGAATTTGTTCACAAAACACTCATTAATGCCTACTCCTTGCTTGGTATGATCCCGTGCACTGGGCTGAGACAGTTGAATCCTGCAGTTCACCCTTGGAATCTGTGAAGTGAAACTAATTATTTAAAAAACAGTAACAGTGCAATATACCGAGAGCTGGTCCAGGGAAGGATTGTGGGAGCTTAGAAGCCCCTTGCCTCAAAGTGTCCCTGGGCCCACTGGAAATGCAGAACTCAGCCCCACCTGGCTCCCTGTCTCCCCGGTGCGGTGTGCACACGGTGAAGTGTGAGCCCATCGCTGTCTGCAGTCTCAGGGTGGGTGCCCCTACCCAGGTGCTCAGTCTCAAGCAGCTGCCCCACGCTGGTGAGATGTGGCTGCATCTCCCTCCCGACCCCTGGCTGGCAACGCCTCGCCTCTGATGCTCTCATTGCTTCCCCCACACTGGGGCAATCTGAGTCCCCAAACCTCATCTGCACTCTGTAACCCCATCTCTAGAGCATGGGTGGGTTGAGCTGCCATACCTCCTGGAAATCAGAGGTGTAGTGACTACCAACCATCAAGGCAGGAAAGGGGTGCCACCTCCCTTTCCAACACTGACCTCCTGAAAGGCTCCCTTTCGGACCCACATCTCATGTGAAGAAGGGGGAAGGAGGTGGGGATGGAAGGCCAGTCCTGCAGACACGGTGTCCCCTACTAGTCCTGCAGGGAGGTGCATCTCCACGTAGTTGGCATTCTTTTGGTGGTGTTAGCGGGGTACTTAGCACTTAGCACCTAGAATTATCCTGTCCCTCTCTTCCCCATATGCCACTGTGCTGCACGGGCCTAGGTGAGTTGAGGTGGAAGACTGATCCGGTGCGGAGCCTCAGTCCACACTTGGGAAAACACCAAGAGAGAGTTAGTCAAGTTAGTCGTAGGCCACTCTGGGCCCCAGTGATGCTCGTGCTGGCACCGCAGTGACAGCACGTGTTTCATGCCTTGCATGCAGTGAGCTGTGTCTGCCTCCCCAGCAAGACTGAGCTTTTCAAGGTCAGGAATGTATCTGATGCATCTGCCTCCGCCCTCTTCATCATTCAGCAAAGGGTTGTAAAACCCACTGGATTCTCAGTAAGCCTTTGTTGGTTTAAGTAGATTTCACTCAAGGAGCTGTTTGAAAACTCATCTCAGAAAGGTTTTATGTAAAATTGTAAAATGAAGGTGATTTTTCACTATTTTTAAAAAAATGTTTGTGTTTGGTGGCAGGTGTTAAAGGAGAAAAAGGATCCTGGGGTCTTCCCGGCACAAAAGGAGAAAAAGGCGATCAGGGAGCCCAGGGGCCACCAGGTACTCCAGCTCTTATTCTAGATCTCGCCTTTGACTTTTGCTCTTGAGAAGTGCCACTGAGCCAGAGAGTAAGACTAATCATGTTATTAGCCTGACCATGGCTCTCCCATGGTTATTACCCGCCCGTGGGCCTGGCATGTCCAAGGTGGAGCACTGTTAAGAGTGACCAGAATGTCTAGTCGTTCATGCTACATATGCAAAACAAGGCCCAAAGAGGACCAGAGACTCACCCAGGACCCCACAGTGTCTGAGGTTGTTGGGCACAGACCAGAACGCAGTCCCAACCCTGTTAGCCAACCCAGTGCAAGGTCACGTCCACTGGGAAATAACCATGTTTGCCCATTTGGAGACTTTTATTTTTAAACTTCTGAAACTGTGATTGTGAATTTTATGAAGTATTTCTTTTTCAGGTCCTCCAGTTGATCCAGCTTATCTGAGACATTTTCTGAACAGCTTGAAGGTGAATATTTCTCTAAATGTGTGGCCTGAACTTCCAATTCCTTGGCTTTACATCAGAGACCAAGTTCATCCCATGCCATCTGAAATATTCTCATGTTCTCTGTTCCCAGGGAGAGAATGGAGACAGGGGCTTCAAAGGAGAAAAAGGAGACTCTAATGACAACTTCTTTGTGTCTGGGCCTCCAGGACTGCCTGGAAATCCAGGCCTGGAAGTGAGTAGTAACCTGCCAAGTCATCGTCCCTGCAGACTAACAGCTGTCCCAAAGCTCCCAGCAGGACCAGGCAGTAGAAGAGCCTGGTTAGTTGTAGCACTCTAAGCTGGAGGCAGGAGTTGGGGGTCAGCCAGCTCTCCCTTATTTTGCTGATTGATGGGGAGGTTAGCTGAAGCCCACGGGTGGAATTGAGGTGTCCAAGGCCATTTGCAGCGAGGTAACTTCTACGCCAGCAGGCTCACTGCCTTATTCATGAACATGAGGGAAAATTTGCTCAATGCAAAGAGTTTTTAATGGTGAACACTTCAGTTAATGGAGGCAGAATGGAAGGTAAGGGAGATATTTTCAGAGAAACTATTTGATTCTTCTGAAATTTTATCCAAAAAGATACTCCTAAATAGCCTTGCTCTTCTTAGGATGAGATTTTTCCAAGCTACAAGAGACAAAATCAAGCTATATATGTCCCTAATGAGAATATGGCCAGATCATTGACCTTGGTTCCAGAACTCACCATGAGGGTAGAACCAGCAAAGCCAGAGGTCAGGGCATTACTTCTAGCTGGGCCTCTCATTTGCTTTGTGATCTTGTCCTTTCCCTCTCTAGGCAAAGTCTAGCCTGGATTGATGTGCAGGGTTCCTTCTGACTCCAGGGCTCTCTGGGCTTCTCTATAGCATCATTCAACACAATGACCAAGATACTGCCCTTGAGGCCTTACCCCTCCCTGCTTTGAATTGTGCCAAGATTGAGGATAATAGTAACAATAGCTGGCATTTATGGATTTCTTACAAATGTCCTCATGAAAGGACTAGATGGGACTTCTAGTGATGAGTGGTGCTTTCTCTGCTCTTACTGTATGCTTGCCTTGACAGGGCCAGAAAGGGGAGACAGGCATTGGGCCCCAAGGACCCCCAGGTGCACCTGGCCTGCCTGGGCCACCTGGCTTTGGAAGACCTGGTGCCCCTGGGCCACCAGGACCCCCCGGGCCACCAGGACCTCCAGCTATCCTGGGAGCAGGTTAGTTCTGTGAGCAGTGCCCTCATTCATGCTGTCCCTACTAGTGTACTCTGGGTTATCACGTCTGGGTGTTGCATCACAGCCACACCGTCTAACAGAGGGCTGCTTCCTACATGGAGCCATGACTTTCTTGTTTTTTTTTTTTTTTTTTTCTAATTGAGATAGAATTTACACATCATAAAATTCACCCATTCAAAGTGTAGAATTCAGTAGTTTTTAATATATTCACAAGGTCAGGCAGCCATCGCCACTGTGTAATTCTAGAATGTGTTTATGACATGAGAAAGAAATTTTGTATGTGTACCCCTCTGCTCCCCAGATTTTAGTCCATCTGGACATTTCATGTAAATGAAATCATACAGTATATGGCCCTTCGTGTCTAGCTTCTTCCACTTGGAATAATGTCATAGCATGGATTGGTACTTTTTTTTATTTATGGCCAAATAATATTTCATTGTAGAGGTGTACATTTTGTTTACTCATTTATCTGTTCATGGACATTTGGAGTATTTCTACTTTCTGTGTGAATAATGCTGCTCTGAATATTGGTGTACAAATTTTTATGTGAACTTACATTTTCAGTTCTCTCAGAGACTTAGGAGTGAAAGTGCTGTGTCATATAGTATCTCTCTGTTTAGCTTTTTTTTTTTTGGTGAAGACAGAGTCTCTCTTTATAGCCCTAGGTAGAGTGCCGTGGCATCACACAGCTCACAGCAACCTCCAACTCCTGGGCTTAGGCGATTCTCTTGCCTCAGCCTCCTGAGTAGCTGGGACTACAGGTGCCTGCCACAACGCCCGGCTATTTTTCTGTTTTGCAGTTTGGCTGAAGCCAGGTTTGAACCCGCCACCTTCGGTATATGGGGCCAGTGCCCTCCTGGATGAGCCACAGGCGCCGCCCTCTGTTTAGCTTTTTGAGGAACTGCCTAACTGATTTTCAAAGGGGTCACAGAATCTTTTCATTCCTACCAATGATATATGAGGGTTCTAATTTCTTCTCATCTTCCCAAGATTAAGATTTAGCCAACCTAATGGGAGTGAAGGGGTATCTCACTGTGGCTTGGGTTTGTATTTCCCTAGTAACTAATGGTGTTGTGCATCTTGTCATGTGTGGGTAGAAACTTTCTTGCTGCTTTGTGAATGCCTTAGGGGAAAACTTTCTCGTGTGATAAAAACTATAAGTGAGCCCCGATTGTAACTCTCTATGTAAAAATCTACTCACCTCTTGGAGTCTTACTTCCTCAAATGCAAAATGGGTGAAATTAAAAAAAAAAAAACAGGGCGGCACCTGTGGCTCAAAGGAGTAGGGCACTAGCCCCATATACCGGAGGTGGTGGGTTCAAACCCGGCCCCGGCCAAAAAAAACAACAACAAGCTTCATTTATTGAGCATTTATCAAGTGCCAGGTATTTTGCTAATCACTTTACTACAGTATTTTATTGAATTGTCACAATAACACCTTAAGATAAGAATTTCTGTTTTACAGTGAGGAAAGTGAGACCCAGAGACAGTTAGGAGCCTTTCCAGGCTCACATAGCTAAGAAGTGATACCAACAGGATTGAGACCCAGATCACTGTGGCTTCAAAGCCTGTGTCATTCCCACCGTGCCCCTGGTGGGAGGCAGTAATAGCAGCAGTGACAGCAGAACTGCACACTGTTCTGTTGTTTGGACTGGCATGAGCCACGCCTGGGAGAAACGCACCTGGAAGAGACCCACAGACACTGGGACTCAGGGACAGCTTTACATGGGAAGTGACTCGAGAGCTGGGGTTTTGACTTAACCTTGGATCTTTTGCATTTTTTTCCTTTCTTTTTCTTTTTTTAAAAAGAAATGTGGTCTTTCTTAGTCCCCAGGCTGGAGCACAGTGATGCAATCATAGCTCACTGCAGCCTTGATCTCCTGGGCTCAAGTGATCCTTGCACTTCAGCCTCCTGAGTCGCAGGAACCACAGCCCAAGCTCTAGCCATGCCTGGCTCAGTTTTTGAATTTATTGGGCAGACGGGCTGGTCATAAACTCTTGGCCTCAGGAAATCTTCCCTCCTCAGTTTCCCAAAGTGCTGGGATTACAGGTGTGAGCCACCATCCCTGGTCTAGTCTTCGATCTTTTGGCTGTAAGTGACAGAAACATAACTCGAAGTAGCTCAAAGGGAGGTCTATTGTGTGTGAAGGAGGGAGTGAACAATCAGCTCACGAGGAGGGTAGACATGTGGTGGGACCTTAGTAATAGCCAGAACCACGTGCTCACCCTGCCAGGATCCTCTGTCCATCTCTTTCTCAGCTTCTCTCTATGCCAGTTTCATGCTTTCTCACCACAGACCACATCCGCTGCATGGTGGGAAGTATGGTTACTGACAACTGGCAGCTTCTGCTGTCAGCTCAAAATCTTAAAGTTCTTTCTCAGTTTTAGTTGAAAAGTCCTGGGGTGGGGAAACTCCCTAGGAAGGACTCTGATGGCCTATGTTGGGCCAATCACCTGTGGCCAGGAGGTAGGATCATGTGAGAACATGGTAGTTATCTCTGGGAGCCAGTGGTTATAGACGTGAAGAGGAAGGTCCTAAGAGAGAAGATGATAAGGATACTGGTCCTGCAAAGCAAGAAGGGACTGGGTGGGTAAGCCCAGCGGTGCCTGCACAGTCCAGAGGGAGGAATAGGATTGCAGGAGGTGGAGGCCCTTTGAGTGAGTGCAGGGTGCAGAGCGGCTGTTGTCTGTAGCTGCTCTGCACAAGGGGGACCCAGGATGCCTTGCAGCATTGCACAGGGATCGCCCCTGACATAATGTGTGGCAAGTCACCATTTACAAAATACTTTCATAGCTGTTATCCCATGTAATCTTCACAGCAACCCTGGGAGGGACAGGAAATGGGTATTACTATAAAATTTATCTAACGGATTAAGACATTGAAGCTCAAAGAGGAGACTTTCCAAAGGTCACTAACCCTTGTAGGAGGCATGGGTGGGATCTCAGTGCAGGTCCTCTGACCCTCCACTCATTAGAGGCTTACCCCTAGCTATGGATGTTCAAGTCCCATGTTGGGACTGAAGACTTGCTTGCAATGACCTAAAGAATTTTATGGGAACTTATAAGAACATCCTTAACTCTGCCAAGAGCTTTGCAGATTTGAGGGCAGGAGGGAAAGGGATTAGAGAGGTAGAAGAAGAATAAAGGAATAGCTATAATAACACTCCTTTATGTTTGCCTAGCGTAAGGGCTTTTTGATTGGGGAATCGGGCTGCTGAACAGTGCAACGATGTGCCTTGAGGATCTGTCATCCCACTAACATTTTTGTAGAACTGAGTGTGTGCATTTTTCAAAGAAAGAGGGCAACACCTTCTGATTTTTCAGGGCACTGTGCTGCTTCAAAAGCAAAGAGCTCCTGGTCGAATGCTGTGCAACTTGCAAAGCAGTGCATTCTCACTACCGCCCAGTGAAGAAGAAATGCCTGTTTGCATTTTGCAGATTAGGAAACAGGTTCAGAGCGCTTGCTGTTTCCTCAAGACCACTCAGCAGGGAACTGCCAAACCAGGACTTGAGTCCATGTCTCCAGGGCCAAGGCTCCCATCCCTGCACCACTCTGGCCTCCTTCCATTGCCTGGCACCTCCTCTTCCTCTTTCTGGGCCTGCTTCCTCTGTCTAGTGGTCACATGCTTGTCTCTTGGGTGAAATAAGCTGTACAAGTAAGGATATTTTTGGATGCAAGTGACAAAAAATTCAAGTTAAACTATCTTTCACAAACTACCACAACAAAAGGAATTTATCCACTTATAAAATTGAAAAGTTGGCCAAGTGCAGTGGCTCACATCTATAATCCTAGCATTATGGGAGGCTAAGGTGGGAGGAGTGCTTGAGCCCGAGCAGGAGTGAGACCCCATCTCCATTAAAAATAGAAAAACTAGTTGAGCATTGTGGTGTACACCTGTACCCCAGCTGCTCAGGAGGCTGAGGCAGGAGGATCACTTGAACCCAGGAGTTTGAGCAGTGAGCTGTGGTGATGCCACTGCACTCTATCCAGGGTGACAGGGTTAGACTCTGTCTCAAAAAACAAACAAACAACCCTGAGAAAGTCCTAGGCATGACTTGAATCAGGGTGACAATGAAAGCATCCCAGCTCTTCCTCAAACTAGTCAATGTGGCCTAAGTCATATGCTGGGTCCATTACCCAAGATGCAGCTGCAAGTTGGGCCGTTTAGTAGCACCATGAGTGGGGTTGTAAGCACTTCACTCTAGTGATCAGCTGACACCTGAGGCATTTTTTGGAAAGTGTGGGGTTTTTTTGTAACTTCTCTTTTCTGCTTTGTCCTAGCTGTGGCCCTTCCAGGCCCACCTGGCCCTCCGGGGCAGCCAGGGCTCCCCGGCTCCAGAAACTTGGTTAGTATCATTATCAATGTGCCTTTCTCATTCCATTTTGGATGGATTTACTTAAAACTCTGGCTATAGAGTTTAGGGCCTGATGCCCTATTGGGATTAGCCTCTGTGACAGTAGAGCCGATGCAATGCTATAAAGAATAGAGGAAATTTATTATCAATTCAGATGACTTACTATGTGTCATTTGTTATTATGTGAGAAACAAAATCACTTATCATTTAAGTTCTACCCTTTGAATCCTGAATTGACTAAGCTATAACAAAAACCAATCATTTTACATCAAAAAAAGAAGAAAATTATAAAATGTATGGTGATCACAATAAGATGTATAGGTGATCACTATGTAATTCTTTCAACTGTACTGTATGTTTAAAAATTACCTAATACATTCTTCTTGGTAATGTATCATAAGAATGGAAAAAGAAAAATAAATCAGCCCAAGAGTGTCAACAGCATCACGACAGGTCCTGTGCTGGTCATATTTACCCCCGATAGTTAGTTCAGCCTCCTCTCTCCTGCCAAAGGGTGTCTCTTTTACATTTGTTATTCTGCTGCTGTGGGAGCAAAGAATGGTGCTCTGAGATTATTAGAATGCACAGAAGGTGGACAGATATCTTACAAGGATGTCAGGAGTCCTAAGAATGCTCTTCGATCTTTGCTGGATTTTAGCTGCCAAAAAAAAAAAAAACTGTCCAACTGATGATAGAATTTTGATATTTGGTTCTTTTGGGGAGAGATTCTAAGCCATTTTGATGTGCAAAGCCATTATCTTCAAGGCTAAGTGAAAATTAATTTTTTATAATCTCTCTCGGTGAAAATGAAAAATAAAAACTCTCTTAGCTGGTATTTCTCTGAGATATGCCACTACTTAATAGGTTTTTGCAGTTTCTCTATCTACTCCTAGGTATACCAAATGACTGTCTAATCTTTGGCGGTTTTCTAGACCGAGAAATTATAGACTCTCATTTTCTGTAATGTATTTAATATTGTAACTACCCAGCTAGACAAAAAAGTTTTAAGGCCTAAGGGTAGCTGTCACTTGCTTGCATTTCTTACTCCAAATGAAAATAATTTGGAAACTCCTCAAAGAGTAGCACGAAGCGATACCACTTAACGTCAGGACCACCATGCAGCTTTGAAAATCAGACAGGGCTCACCAAAGTTTTTGCTAATACCAAAACCCAACAAAGACACCTCTGTTGACAATTTTTAAATGTCGTTATACTCACAAAATATCACCTTTTTGCTTTAATTCATTTTTGCAACTTAGATATGTGTTTCAAAGTGATGCATGTTTGTGCTTTATCGAAAAGAATGCCCCTTAGCTATTAGTGATTATCTAAACCTCTGTATGGCACACAGTAGGTCTTTTTATTGAACACAAGGGGACAGTTCATAGTTGACTGTACAAAGAGGCTGGTTCTGTAGCATTGTGCCCCTGCCCTGATGATAACGGCAGTGACTGGACCCTGAACCATCTGCCAGGTCACGACCTTCAGCAACATGGCTGACATGCTGCAGAAAGCACACCTGGTGATAGAAGGAACGTTCATCTACCTGCGGGACAGCAATGAGTTTTTCATCCGCGTTAGAGATGGCTGGAAAAAGTTACAGGTGATGCCTAAACTTCCTTTAACTAACCACCTCCAGATACCCTCTAAGAAAAAATAATCTGCTCCTGTAAATGTCATTTTTCTGCTTTGGAAATAGGAAAAAGTTTCTAGTTGATGTCTCATTTCAATGTACCATTTTCCTTAAAGCTGGGAGAGCTGATCCCCATTCCTGATGACAGCCCTCCACCCCCGGCCCTGTCCAGCAACGTGAGTAGTTGCCCTGCGTTGTGGCTCATACCTTCCTTGTCCAGTGCATCTGGAGTCCCCCTGGGTGTCCAGCATGTGCTCTCCAGCTGGACAACCAGCTCTGAATGTTTAATATTGAAAGGAAACCCAGAAGTTACCAAGTGCCAACAGAGGGTTCTCATGGCAGACTGGAGGGAGAACAGGACCCATGGCTGGAGACCTGCTGTTCTCATGTAGAGCTGAGTCCTCCTGGGCAGGCAGGTTCCCCTCTCTTGACCTCAGTTTATTCACCTGTGAAATCATTGGCTGGCAAAAGCAATTTTCCAATCTTGGTGGAGAAGTACTTTAATTTTTAACACTCTCTGCCTGATCAGTAAGTACATTACCAACTGCTGTTGTCCATCTTACAGCCCTATAAGCAGCCCTTTGAGGCAGGTATCCCATTTTATAGATAATGAAACTGAGGCTTCGAGGAGGTGGCTTTCTCTGTTAAGTGAGAGTTGTTTTTTGGTTTTTGTTTTTTTTTTATTGAATCATAACTGTGTACATTAGTTCAATCATGGAGTACAGTGTGCGGGCTTCATATACAATTTAAGATAATTTCATCCGAACATATGTCTTCTGCTTTCTTGGTTCAGTGCTCTTTTTCAAAGTCTTG
>CAUYRH010091756.1:0-18081 GCA_963574655.1 Perodicticus potto | reverse complement strand
TCTCACAACAAGCATTGATGATGGTGAAATAGGTGCTATTCCTGTTTTGAGAAAACGGGCTCAAAGGATAAGTAATTTTGGCATATTCCATAGCTAGTGACAGGCATCTTGACTCTAGAATTGTTGTTCTGGTTCTATGCTATATAGCAGTGAATTTCAACTGGTGTGCTGTGAAAATTTTTAAAGATCATTAATTAAATTATTTTTGAAAGTAGTTCAAATCACATTCTTTTTTTTACTCTTTCTATTTTTCTGATCAATATAAGTGTGCTGCGGAAGTTTAACTATATGTATAGGTTCGCGTGTGCCATCAGATTAAAAAGTTGAAAAACACTGCCATATAGCCTTTCAAACTTTACAAATATTTTCTCATTGAATACTAACAACAAAGCTGCAAGACAGGTTTTCTTTAGTGATCCTAAAATAAGGTCAGTGGTGGTGCTAAGTTTTGTTTTTTTTTTTGAGACAAGAGTCTCACTTTGTGGCCCTCGGTAGACTGCTCTGGCATCACAGCTCACAGCAACCTCAGGCTCAGACTAAAGTGATTCTCTTGCCTTAGCCTCCCAAGTAGCTGGGACTATAGGCACCCACCATAGCACTAGGCTATTTTTAGAGATGAGGTCTCTCTCTGACTCAGGCTGGCCTCAAACCAGCTCAGGCAATCCACCCGCCTCAGCCTTCCAGAGTGCTAGTACTACAGGCGTGAGCCACCCCGCCCAACCTCAGTGCTGAGTTTTTCATCAGATCTGCCCAACCTGAGCTCTTATCCTTACCTCCTAACCAAAACTTGAGCCCTTAACACATTATCTGCCATGTGAGTTGTATTTAACTTACACTAGTTTTGAGCCTGGGGCCTCATGAAGTATATACAACTCACATGTCTCTTGACCTAATAAAACACAGTGACACAAAGGAAAAAATAATATTTTCTAGTGCGGCAGTAAATGTGTTATCACTCTTAGTTCCCTGGAAGTTCTCAAACTGTTCCCACTGGTGTTCCAGCAACTGAACTGAACTGAAATGGTATAACAACATTTTTGTTCATTTTCCGAAATTAGTAATAGATTTTTCTAAGCTATAAGTGTATCTTATAATTTCTTTATATCACTGGCATCTGACATAGCAAGTACTAGCAAATGATGGAATGAGAAGGAATGAACAAATAGTGTGTATTGCCAGGAAAACTCAAATAGCTGAGCTAGCCTTATGGGTGTCACTTCTTTTTAAGAGCTATGCATAAATATAGTTTTTGCCAATAATGTTGTAATGAAATTAAATACATCATTTCATAGTGTTCCACAGAAAAGTAGTAGGACTTTTTGGATAAGAAGATTAAAAGCTACAGATAGCCGGCTGCAGTGGCTCACACCTGTAATCCTAGCACTCTGGGAGGTGGAGGCAGGTGGATTGGCTGAGTTCACAGGTTCAATGCCAGCCTGAGCAAGTGCGAGACCGTGTCTCTAAAAGACAGCTGTGTGAGGCTTGGTGCCCGTAGCTCAGTGAGTAGGGCGCCGGCCACATACACTGAGGCTGGCGGGTTCAAGCCTGGCCCAGAGCCTGCTTGCTAAACAACAATGACAACTGCAACCAAAAAAAATATCCAGGCATTGTGGTGGGTGCCTGTAGTCCCAGTTACTTGGGTGGCTTAGGTAAGAGAATTACTTAAGCCCAAGAGTTTGAGGTTGCTGTGAGCTGTGATGCTACAGCACTTTACTGAGGGCAACATAATGAGACTGTCTCAAAAAACAAATAGGGGCGGTGCCCTGTGGCTCACTGATAGGGTGCCTGCCTCATACACCAAGGGTGGTGGGTTCGAACCTGGCCCGGCCAAACTGCAACAAAAAGATAGACGGGTGCAGGCGGCACCTGTGGCTCGAGTAGGGCGCCGGCCCCATATACTGAAGGTGGCGGGTTCAAACCTGGCCTTGGCCGAATTACAAAGAAAAACCAGAAAAATAGCTGGGTGTTATGGCGGGTCCCTGTAGTCCCAGCTACTCGGGAGGCTGAGGCAAGAGAATCGCCTAAGCCCAGGAAATGGAGGTTGCTGTGAGCTGTGTGACACGACGGCACTCTGCCGAGGGCGAGAAAATGAGACTCTGTTTCTACAAAAAAAAAAAAAAAAAAAGCATGGTGTTGTGGCAGGCGCCAGTAGTTCCAGCTACTACGGAGGCTGAGGCAAGAGAATTGCCTAAGCCCACTTGATGTTGCTGTGAACTGTGACATAACAGCACTCTACCAAGGGCTTCAAAGTGAGACTCTGTCTCTTAAAAAAAAAAAAAAAGAAATAGCTGGGTGTTGTGTAGGGCACCAGTAGTCCCAACTACTCAAGAGGCTGAGACAGGGCTTGGCGCCTGTGGCTAAATGGGCTAGGGCACCAGCCATGTACACCTGAGTCAGCGGGTTCGAATCCAGCCCGGGTCTGCCAAACAACGATGGCTGCAACCGAAAAATGGCTGGGCATTGTGGCGGGTGCCTGTAGTCCCAGCTGCTTGGGAGGCAGAGGCAGGAGACTCGCTTGAGCCCAGGAATTGGGGGTTGCTGTGAGCTGTGATGCCATGGCACTCTATCCAGGGTGACAGCTTGAGGCTCTGTCTCAAAAAAAAAAAGCTGAGACAAGAGAATCACTTGAGCCCAAGAGGTTGAAATTGCTGTGAGCAATGATGTCATGGCACTCTACTGAGGGTGACAAAGTGAGATTCTGTCTCAGTAAATAAATACTACAGATAATCTTATTTTACAAAATTCAAATATATACATGTGAGGTAAAGCAAAGCTAATTAAAACCCCATAAACCCTAGAATGGCTTCATTCTAGTGAATGAAGAGAACTTTGCTAGGTGGGGTTGAAAGTTTCTGGAGGGGAAATTGAGGGAGGATTGCCCTTTCCCCCAACCTTGGCCCGACTACCTTGTAATTGGGAGACATGGGGCCTGTAAAAGCCAAGTGTTAGTAACAAGGCATCATCCTCCACAGGAGCCAAGACTTAACTGAAAAATTACTGCCAATATGGATTGACAGTGACCTCCCACCTTTCACAGTCCTAGACATAGGCCCCTCACTTCATTTAGACCTGGTCATGCTTGGTTAGGGCTAGGATCAGGAAAAGAGCTATTTTATTAATTAGTTCCAAAGAGAGAATAGATAGCTATGATTTCTGGATTGTGAAATTAAAAACCCTTGGAGCTTAACCTTTCCCTTCCCTCCTCTTCTGGTAATTTTCCATCCAGGCAGGGTGTGACCATGACTCAGTTTGTGGTGAGGATGTGGCCCTCCATTGCTTCTGCTGTTCATTCTGAGTGGTGGGGAGAGGGAAAGAGTCTAGTGCTGAGTCATTACTGGCTTTAGACTGGGTGGATTCTGAGATGGAGGTTTTGAGGGATGTCTCAGCTTCTGGGACCAATTGGGGGGTAGTAGGAAGTGGGTCATACAATTCCCCTAGAGCCCTCTGCATCCAGGAGGAATGGGAATAAGGTAGGCTGCAGTTCATTAGAAAGGACATTGGCCTTTGGAGCACATGACTTTTCACAAATGTTTCAGACCTACCATTCTGTAATGAGCTAGAGATGCCATGGTTTTAAATTAAAGCATTACCTAAAATAATTATTTTACCTAGTAGAGGATCCAAAGTCTCCCTAATCCTAGCTGTCCTTCCTGGGATAAATGGGCCAGGTTAGCTGGCAGCCAAAGAACAAGAACAGACACATGAATGAGCTATTGTGTTGAGAAAAGCAGACAACTGCAGCTGAAGGACTCCCTGGGGAAGGAGGCACTTGATCCATGTTCATTGATGCCTTCTTAGTCTTCCAAATCTTAATCAATGCCCCATTGCATCCCTATATCCTGTGTGTCAGGATGCTCCAGTCTCTGCCCTCCTTATAGGAGTCAGGAACCAGTGGCCTAAAGGCCACATGTGGGCCTGCAGATTTGGTCCCTCAACCAAATCCAAACTTCACAGAACAAATCCCTTTATTAGAGGATTTATTCTATAAAATTTGGATTCAGCAAGGCTGCAGGTTCCCCACCTCAGGTATGGAAAAGAGCACAGGGCCTTTAGGGGGGTGGCTTGGTGAATAAGATTAGATTACCCTAAGGAGGCCTGGTCCAGTGAACCATAGCATTTGGGGGCTAGGGAAAGATTGCCAGAGGTCATGATGGCTGACAGGGTCACCTTGTCTGAGGCACTTCCATTAGAATGACCAAGGACTCCTTAAGCTTCTTCTCTGCAGCTACTAAGTGCTGATGAGGCATTTTAGCAGGAGACAAGGGAAACTTGGATACACAGTTACATTCAGAAAACATTCCACATTTATTTCCTGTTCTTTCCTGTGAATGGCCTTCCCATATGATTCTCTATCCTGAACAACTTTTCATGCCTAGCTCAAATGTCTCCTCTGAAGCCTTTCCTTTCCCACACAAATTACCTATTCTCTCTTTAGCCCTAACTCCAAAAGGCCAATTTTCTCTTCCAGGATTTGTCTGGGAAACTCTGGTACACTACCCTGGTGGACCTGAAGAGATAGAATGAGTTTGAAGGAAGGTACAGCATAAAAAGTGCACCTGATCTGGCTCTAGAAAGAGCAGATAAAGTTCAAAGTGATAAATGTGGTATTTCAGCTTTAAATCTGACATTTTAAGCTCTGTGGGCTGCCCTGGAAATCTGTTGTCCTGTGAGAGAACAGTACTGTTTTAGAGAGAGGCCAAAAGGTCACACAATTGATGGTAATACCCATAGTCTGACTCTCTTCACAAGGGTCAAAACTTCTCTTTAGCCTTTAGGATGGGATCCAGTATGGTATGCTGATACACCTGCTCCCTAAGGTCTCCAAATGACTTTAGAGGGTTAGAGATCTAGAAAGCTACAGATCTTGTCATCAGGAATACAAACAAGACACAGCAATCTACAGTCTACACCCTTACCACCCCAATCCAGCAAACCAACCAGTTCCCCCTCCTATCCTGGGCAGGTCATTGATGACAGTAGATGGGCTGGCTCTAGGGAGAGGGAGTCTGGGTCCTCCTTCAGCAATCCCAATTTTCTGCTGCTTGGGGGTTACTTGTTACTTGATCAAAGGGTGAAAGGAGTGATGGTCCAGAGAAGGGTAAGCTTGAATTCAGGAAGATGTACTGGCACTGGTCAAGAGCATTTATGGAAAAACCAACCCAAACTGTGTCTCTCCTCACACTATCACAGCAATAATCAATAGAGAAGCCATCTATGAACAAATGTGTGTGGGTTTTCCGCACCTCCCAAGCAAACAAGCAATTTTGCTGTGGATGCCAGCTGGGTATCCTCTAATTCAAATCTGACAGCTGGAGATAAGTGTCAGATCCAACAAGTTGAGGGCTCAGTTCCACAAGACCATCCCTCCCCAGTAATGTGGGCCTTCTGATCAACTGGCTTCAAATTGGCTTCAATTGTTCCTACAACCCTCCCTTTGGGTATAATTTGCTAGAGTGGCTCTAGCAAACATGTAACCCTGTTTATCATAAAGGACGTTAGAAAAGATAACAGATGAAGAAATGCATAGGCCAAGGTATGGGGGAAGAAGTGTGAAACTTCCATGCCCTCCTTGGGTGTACCACCCCCAAGAACCTCCATGTGTTCAGCTATCTGGAAATTCTCTGAACCCTGTCCTTTTGGACCTTTTAAGGAGGCTTCATTGGATGGGAATGACTTTCAACTGTGTAGAAATGTGGTCAGACAAAAGGATATGATCTAATACTAATATACCAAGTGGGGAAACCCAGCAAGACTGTTCAGATTATTCTTGGTGCCTCCTTCCTTCAAGGTATGTGGCAGGACCCCTTCTGAAATGGGGGACTTATGACCTACAGACAGACAAAATAGGTCAGAGAATTTCTTTATGGCCAACTCCTAGACAGCAAGGCAGAGATTTCAGCCTTGGGGAGAAAAAGGAATATAAAGGAGGGAGGAGAAGGTTAGAGAGAGACTTCTGAAGCCTGCTTTTGAGGTCTGAATTGCCGCAACATTGTAACAAAAAACTGTAGCAAGGGATATGGGAATTATGGGCCAGGAACAGTAGATAAATACACAGACACACACAGAGGATAGCCTTCCAGGGCTAGTCAGTTCATGAAGAAAGAATGTCTGTTGGCCAGAGTTGGACTCACATGTCATCTGATCAAACCCCACCAGAAATCATCCTCAGTTTACCTTTAAGGAACAAAGACTCACATGAAGTACAGGATATGGTCATAGAGCTAGTGAGTGGAACTGAAACAAAGGTATGATAGAACCCAAGCTTGCTCCTTGGTACTGTGCTGCTTCTCAGCAAAACAATGACCATTACTTGAAAATAAATGTGACAAAATTTTCACTATGCATCTAATGTCACCAAGGATATGTTGGATTTGTCTGCCAGTGCCTCATGGACAGCATTTTATAAACTGTCAGGAGATTAAAATCTATGACTGAAGGGCAATAGTAGGCCACCAATTGTCCAATTTAATACATGTGCATTTCAATCCTGGGACCATACCTAGATTTAGAACTTTAAAATACAACATAGTCCGCACTAGCCAGATCCCTGCCCCCCTCCAATGTTGTCCACCACTCTTCTTTGTCCTTGGCTCAGGGGCCAGAGAAGAGCCATTTATGCTTGCCTTCTCTCTGGATAGGGAGGAATCTGACTCTCCTAGAGGTGCATTGTGTTTCCCCCTCAACAATTCCATGTTCTTTCACCAACTAAAGAGACCAGAAATGGCTTACAGAAGAAATTAAAAGACTTTATCTCACTTCAAACATATTTACTTTTATCCTGTCACTTTCTCCTCCCAGCTTATCTGAGCTAACAGGAAGCGAATGAAGGCCTGTGATTTAGCTGCAGGCAGGGTGTCTGATGGAGCAGGTCAATCTGTTTGGTCTCATTTGCCAGGGAAAGAAAAAAAGAAGAGAGAATAGTCTTCACATTTTGAATGCTGCAACATCGTGTCTGCTCTCAAGACTTGGCTGAGTGAAGGCAAGAGATAACAGCTGTTTAACTGATAACTATTATCATTAGTGGTTGTTGGCTAATTGGAAAATTGGGAGATGCCTTGGAGAAAAATGTAAGAAAAGCTACAAGAGTACTGATTTAAATACACAACTAAGATGGAAACAACTTAGATTTGTTGGCGCTAACGTTCTGACTTGGTATCCAGATGGTCAGTTCTGCACAAAATTCTGCTCTCAGGCACTTGCTGTACAGGATTTCAGACCCTCCTAAAGTATTCACATGGCCCCAACCTGTCCTTCCATGTTCCAAGCTCATAGGACAAAAGAACAGTCCTACATTTGATCTTAGCCAAAAGGCCAAGAAGCGATGGACAATGAATAGTCCTAAGAACAAGAGGGCTTCGCGCTCTCGGTCTGGGCACACTCTGCAGTCCCTAGTTCTCATCCACCCCCTCTCTCTACTCCGGAGCCCCTCTGAAGGCGGCCAAGGCCTTCAATCATGCGCGAATCTCCAGCTCGCCCTAACTTCCCGTTCGGCTCAGTCTCTGAGGGTGAGCTGAGGCCGGCACCGGAGGGTGGGGAGTCTTAGGGCGGGGCCAGAAGAATGCTGCCCGGGGACTCATAAGCCTGGGCCCAGTCCGGGAAGGCCCAGATGAACCGGACAGCCTGGGCGGAAGGCCAACTGAGGAACCCCAGTCTAACTGCCCAAGTTGGCTGCAACAGGTGGCCTATGGGACTGGGGGTCTGTGAGGGTGCACCGTAGGCGGATCCTGCTCCACTGCCACCTCCCCATTGGCCACCAGAGGGTTGGAGCTTTCACTGCTGTAATGTGTCCTTCCGCTACGGAATGTAGTCCTCCAGAAGGGCAACCTGACGGCCCTTTCCGCCTCAGCCGCGCTTCCTACTGAAGGTGACCGCGCCCAGCAAGGACGCAGAGGGGCGGGGCCCAGCCAGGCAGGGGCCGGGATTGGGCGGGGGGCGGGGCGGCGGAGGGATTGCGGCGGCTTCGCAGCCGAGATAACCTTGAGGCGCCGGCGGCGGATCCTCTCACAGGCGCTACTCATCCTGCAGCTGCCGACCTCTTTGCATTTGCAGCGGAGCCCTAGCCCTACGGCGCCAGAGGTGAGCGGTGCCAGAGGCTGAGCCGTCGGTCCTCACCTGGCGTCGGTCGGCCTTCCTATACGAAATCCTGGCCTGCCCGTCGGCTCAAGCACCCAGGCGGAGGCGGCGCAAGATCTGGGCATCTTGGAGCTGGTTGGGCCGGGAGAGAGGAGAACGGCTACTCGCGGCTAGGGCCTGCGCTTCAAAAGTCCCCTGCGACCGTTTCTTCCAATGTCAGACGGGTCTGCCAGCCCCTTTTCTGCCCTAGTGCCTACCCCCTTGTTCTGATCCTATCCTCACCTTTTTTAATCAGGTTCCATCCTTACCTCCCTTTTCTTATTACCTCCTAATTGATTCATCCGTGCATCCCCACTTTCTCCCCGCCCCTTGTTCCGTGCTGGTTTCCCTCCTCTTCCCCCTTAATACTCGTTCTTTTCGCCCTTTCATCTTCAACCTGTTCACGTTCTCCTCATTTTGATGCTTTCTTTGTAACCGCTCCTTGAAACAACTTGTGTTTCCGCTCCCATCCTCCACTCAGGCTCGTCCGCTCTTCCCGCGCCCTGGTCCCCTCCTGCTACCCCTTCCCGGTTCGTGCTTGGTTCCTGCCCCTCCCCCCTCCAGGCTGGTCACGTCCGCTCCTCCGCATCCCGCTCCTCCCCCCTCCTTCTCACTGCTCTGGTCCCCGCCCTCCCACCCCCGTCTCTGATGGTAGTCCTGTGCCCTTCTCCATCATAGCTTCCCAGCAGTCTCGGCCTCTACTGGAGTCCCGGGTCCGGGGCGGGCGGCGGTGGGCCACCGCCTAAAGTGGCAGTGTGCTCTGTGGATGGGCAGGGCTGAGTGTCCGGTGCGGCTGGCGGGATGCTGCAGTGGCGCGGGCGCAGTTAAGAGGGTTACATAACCCTTCGTCTTTTCTGATAGAGGGGAAAAAGAGGTGGCTGCTTCTGGGGCACGTTCCTGTTTTGTGCTGGCTGTCCCGAATTCTGGTCAGACTGCAAGGGCCTGGGAGTACCGCCAGGCCCTCGAGCTCGCCTTGACCCCTGCCGGCTTGTGCTGACTGAAAGGGTCCGGTGCTCCATCCCGCCGATGCCAGGATGCACGTAGCGCCCAGCGCCTGCCACCTGCCTTGCCCCGCCCCGCCCGGCGGCTGGCCTTTGGGACGCGGTAGGAGCCGGAGAATCCGCCACACGCTTCTCAGAGGCCCTCTGGCGTTCGAGGCATTAATCGGGCTCCTCGCCTCTGCTTCTCATGCCTTAACCAATGAGCCCCTATTGTGGAACGCGGAGGCCACGGTCTGGGGAGGCCATACAGGTTATGGAGAAGATGGGAAATCTCTCTCGTTTTCTTAAAAACGATGTGGGGCAGGGACTGTGTTGGGGAGGGAGTTGGAGTCCGGGATGACTAGACTGGTCATAGCCCACCAAGCTCACAGTCTCCTTATGGAACGAACGTAGCATTTTTCTTTGACAAGTGCTCTGAGGAAGGTATGAAATTCATGCTGGGGGAGGAAGGACAGGAAGCCTCACTGTGTCACACCAGTTGAAGAATTAGGGAAGCACCTTGCAGTGTGAAGGTTATTTAAAGCCCCAATCATGGAAAGCCATCCCTTGGCTTAATCTGTTTACTCCAAACCCCAGATAATTTGTCCTCCCTGTAATGAATAAAGTGAACCTTATAAGGAAAGTCCAGACCTGGACAGAGTCGCTGGGAAGTTGTAAACAGGCTTTTAGAATCAGGTTTGACTCGTTTATTTACTGAGACTACTGAGGACGGATTTCAGCTTCTGGACCTCACTTTCCCAGGCGAAAATGGGAAAAACATTTTCCTCGGTTTTTTTTTGTTTGTTTGTTTGTTTTTTAACGACAAGAGACTCACTTTATCGCCCTTAGTAGAGTGCTATGGCGTCACAGCTCACAGCAACCTCCAGCTCTTGGGCTTAGGCAATTCTCTTGCCTCAGCCTCCCGAGTAGCTGGGACTACAGTCGCCTGCCACAACGCCCAGCTATTCCTATTCCTCCTTGTTTTTGAAAGGATTGGTCTCTGCACATGCCCACCTGTAAGTGCAGTACTCAGTGCAGTGCTGGTGAGATGCCTTGAAGAAATGCCTCTAAATGAGTGTATTATTCTGGTCACTGAACAGGATTTTACTTAATCTGCATTTGAGCCTGAGGGCTGAACTTGATTCATCTTATTCTTTTGCTGACCCCAAACAGGGTACAGTTAATCTTTGGGAGTTGGGCTTTCTAAATGCCAAATGTTGCTTGGAAACCAGTCCCCTCAGGGATTTTGGTACAGTGTTTACAAAGTAACAAATGTTACTTTGCAACTCTCCCCTTGCAACAAGGGGCTCTTTGGTCTTCTGAGAACAGAGACCTCTAGACACAGGTAGGGAGGGGATGATTTATTTAAACCTTTGCTGTTTAGCTAAAAGGGTGGAAACAAACTGTACGGTGCCAAGACTGAAATCATTTGCATTCTAGTCCTTGACCTCAGGTGGACTTTTTCAACCTGCTCTTGAGGTTAAGATTGGAGCCAGGGGACAGTAGCCCTATGTTGGCAGTACCAAGGGTGTGGCCACTCCCTAAGGTACAGTGGACTTAGGTCAGGATTCCCCTGCTGCAGCATTGTTAGCAAATAATTTGCACTCCTGTGGCCTGAAGATGCTGTTGGTACTGCAGCCAGGCTGCTCTGTGGGGAAAGGTAATGAACCCATCACCAAATCTGGGGGGGAGAGGGAGGCTCTGTGGTGAAGATGACTCAACCTTTCAAGTTTTCTGCTTTTGAGAGAATTCTCTTCACTGGGTGAGTGGGCAAACTGCATTGTGGTTTTTGCATGCTTGAGAAGTCTCTTCTCCCCCTTTCAGTGAGTCAAATGAAGCCCGCATTTCTTCCAATTAAAAATATCTCAGCTAAGTCAGAAGTTGGTCTAGGTCACTAGGATTTCAGTACTGGCCGAAGAACTTAGGTCCAGAGTGGCAGAGCCTTGGGCCCGGGTAAAGTAGTGTATGGATCTGCATTCCTAAACATTCTGTAATGGGCATGGCAGCCTCTCTTGGGACATGAGTAACAATGAATTAAAGAAAGTCCTTGAGCTTATTTCTGAGTTAATAGATTTGAGCCAAAATAATATGGACATTAGTCTTCTGTCTGGTACAGCTGCTTTCCTTTTAAGCATTACATTAGAAATAATTTTAGTTTTGAATTTGTAGTTTAACAGAGAATTGTTAGTTATTTCAAGAACTGTACCCTTAGTGACTTGGCAAATTTGGGAGCTGTGACTCCAAACAGCTAGCACCCATAAGAGTTGTTTCTGTTACTTGAATGTTGTGACATTGACATGGGGTCACAGGAAAAACATTCTCTTTCTTAAAGCTATTTCTTAATATTGAGGCAATGGAAGAAATGAGGAACTGGCTGTGGGTAGGGAGAGAGGTAGGAAAAATGTAGCTTTTACTTTAGAAACTCACATTACTTGAGTCTTAATTTATTTGGCTTCAGCTTGCATGAAAGCAAGTCAGGATGTGTTACCTTGGCTAAGACTGAGAACAAGGTAGAGAAAAATGACTCATTTGACATTACTGATATTTTTTAATCACTCCAGACATCACAGTCAAATCCCAATTAACTGGTACAGCACAAGAATGAGTTGTCCTTTGAGTAAAATTTTATTGCAACCTTCTAGATAGAAGGTCTTTGTTCAATGTTTAAGTGATTTATTTGGTAAAAGGTCTTAGAGGACCTTATGTTGTCACTTTAAACATCAGTTTTGGTGCAGATAGGACTAGAGCTAAATGACCTGATGTATGAAGACCATTTTTAATACCACCATGCTTTCTGGGAGCTTGCATTTTTCACCAAGTGCCAGACTTGGGCTGGATAATTGTAGTCTGGTCCCTTGGGGCTTTGTTAAAGCAGCTGTTTGGGGCAAAGTGAGCCAGGATGCGTGGTGGGTGACTGGTGGTGCCCAGCTTCTCCTGGGCCTTTTGGTAAGGCTGCTCAGCTCAGGAGGGGGAGGGAGGCTGGCACTGCCTCCAAGCAGTGCGGTAAGGCCCCGCCCCTGCAGCAGTTTGTGCTGGTCTGCACGTAGGAGAGCTTGGAGAGTCTGGCTGCAGTACCTTCACTGGCCTCTGAGACTCACCACCCCTACTTCTGTCGGTAGACAAAGCTCCTAGGGAGCATTAAGCCTCTTTGCTGATGCCACAAGCAGGTTTAAAAATAGGCCGGGGCTGTGGTGGGGGAGAATCCAAGATGAGCATTGAGGTTGCTTGTCGTAGCATTTCAGAGTGTGCTGCTGGTAAAACTCTGTAGTCAGAATTCTCAAAGGGAGCTCTATTCCTTCCATACATTTTTAATCAGCTTACGGGTAATATTTCTTCCACTTTAAATAACTGGCATCTCCCCAGTCTCCAAGAATGAGTGAAAAAGAATTACTCTATCAGCAGAGTCAGTTATGGCACGTAAGACACACCATTCCCATTTCAGAGGAGCCTGGAAGTTTTGATTGAGTTAAGAAGTGAGGAAGTAGAGACTCTTGAAAGTCTTGACAGTACCCATGGTTGACATAGGTGTGGGAAGGCAGGAACTCTTGCTGGTTGTAAATTGATAGCACCACTTTGGAGTGCAATTCAGCAATATTTAGTAAAAATAGAAATACACCCCATGAGCCAAGAATTCTATTTCTAGATACATAGAAGCTCACAAATGCACAAGGAGACATGTGCTAGAATAGTTGTGGTATTAAAACTGGTTTAATAGGGTGGCCCACTAGTAAGGGGGTACATAAATAATTGGTCTAGTTATACAGTAGACTAGTACACACAAATAATTTAAATTCTCTTAAACTGTACATCAGGATGAACAGCATCTACTCCAGACCTTACTGGGTTCTGCTGGGCCGTCTCCCATTGTGATCATGTTGCTGCTGTAGTCTAATTAGCCAATATTGAAAACACTGTTTCCATCACTGCTAGAGAGGAGGCTGACCTGAATGTCAGCATATTTTGATGCAAACTTTCTAATGGATGCTGGAGTTTTGAAGACTTGAGGATTAAAAGGAATTTATGTTGGCCTTGAGATTTGGAGGTATAGAGGTAGCAAATTGATGTCAGGGCAGAGAATACAATCTTGGGTACCTACTAGCAGTGTTGGAGGACAAAAAGTGGGCATTAGGTGCCATTACTGTGGGTTTGATCTGTGTGAGAAGATTGGTTTCATTGTAATTGGTACAGAGAAAAATCAGCCTATGCAGAAGTAGAATTGTAGGTTGGGCTGGCTTATTAGGGCAGAATGATTTGGACCTTTGTGAAAGATAGAACTGGTGGAGTGAAGCATGAATCTTTTCTGGGACGACCTGTACTGGCCCTGAGAAGTACAGCGAGGGTTTTTTTTTTTTTGTTCTTGTTTGTTTGTTTTGTTTAATTTTTTTTTTTTTTTTGAGACAGTGTCACTTCGTTGCCCTCAGTAGATTGCTGTGGTGTCATAGCTCACAGCAACCTCAAACTCTTAAGCTCAAGTGATTCTCTTACCTCACCCTGCCAAGTAGCTGGGACTACAGGTGCCTGCCATGACGCCCAGTTATTTTTTTTTAGAGACAAGGTCTTGCTCTGGCTCAGGCTGGTCTCGAACTCATGAGCTTAGGTAATCTACCTGCCTCAGCCTCCCAAGGGCTAGCATTAACAGGTGTGAACCACCGAGCCTGGTCAAATTTATTTATTTTTGAGACAGAATCTCTCTGTGTCCCCAAACTAGATTGCAGTGGCATCATCGTAACTCACTGCAACCTCTGGGCTCAAATGATCCTCCTGTCTCAGCTTCCCAAGTAGCTAGGACTACAGGTGCCTGGCTAATTTTGTTATTTTTAGTAGACAGCGTCTCATTCTTGCTCAGGTTGGTCTTAAACTCCTGAGCTCAAGAGATCCTCCTCTCTTGGCCTCCCGAGTGTTAGAATTACAGGTGTGAGCCACCGGGCCCAGCCTGTGGTGTTTTGGTTTTTTTTTTAATGTGTTAATTAGGTTTCCACTTTTTGCCTTCACAGAATTTAAAAGGCTAAAATTTAATAACAATGTTTAAGATAAGAACTAGAAACAAAAAAACATGTAAAGAATGAACGAAGATAAATACATTCAGAAAAGAAAGCAGATGATTACTGCATCAAAATATTAAGCAATATTTGTAATGGTTTTTTAAAAAGCCTATGGTATTTTTTATATGATTTTTTCTCCCTAGTTTCTGAAGGGTAGCCAAAGAGCAGGAGGCCCTTGAGCTTTGAAAGGAAAGGGCAGAGTAGGGGCCCTTGAAGCTGAGCTGTGGTTGGGCCAGCTCCAGCCTGTCAGCCCAGTCAGACCTCAGATGGTGTCTTGTTTCCCCCAGAAGAGACATGGCCCTGAGGAAGATCCTCCTGCAAGGGCTTGTGCTCAAGAAAAAGGCTCCCGTACCTGGGTGTGGTGTTTGTTGCAGTCAACGAACAGGGTGGGCTTCCACTGCCAGTTGGAGGTTGGCTCTGCATGTCTGTGCCTCCCCAGGAGGATGCAGTAGTGACTCAGGCTGGCATGGGAGGTGTCACATTTCCTGGCAGGCACTGTTCAGGCCATTGACATGAGGGAGGGAACCCTTCCCAGAAACTCGCCCTATGAAAGCAAGTCTGGGGCTAGGGGAGATACTAGGAGGTGTTTTATATACAAATACAACGCTAGGTGGTTGGTGGGATGCCCAGCTGGGAAGAAGAGGCTTATAGAGGACCTTGAAGACTGGCAGGAGGCTTTGGCCCTCCCTGCAACAGAAGTTCCAGTACAGGCTCAGCGCCTGTGCTCAGTGGCTGGGGTGCCAGCCACATACACTGGAGCTGATGGGTTAGAATCCAGCCCAGGCCTGCCGCACAACAATGACAACTATAGTCAAAAAATGGCCGGGCATTGTGGCGGGTGCCTGTGGTCCTAGCTACTTAAGAGTCTGAGACAGGAGAATCGCTTAAGCCCAGGAGTTTGAGGTTGCTATGAGCTGTGACACCACAGCACTCTACTGAGGGCGACATAGTGGAATTCTGTTTCAAAAAAATAAAAAGTTCCAGGACAGACCAGGAAGAGAAATCAGTTAGTGACCTGGAGATGAGACATGAGGCTTCTAGGTTGGCACAGTGCTTTATAGACACCTGAGCTTTTGTAGAAGCTTTTTTGACTACTGGTGTGTAAAAATACTTAACAAATTTTTGTTATTTTTATACTTAACAGCAAACATTAGTGCTTTGTAGATAACAGATTTAACTTGAAAGGATGAAAAAGTTTGTGTTGAGGCCAGTATAATTGCAGCTGTTTTTGTTTGTTTGTGTTTTTTTTGAGACAGAGCCTCAAGCTGTCACCCTGGATAGAGTGCTGTGGCATCCACAGCTCACAGGAACCTCCAATTCCTGGGCTCAAGCAAGTCTCTTGCCTCCACCTCCCAAGTAGCTGGGACTATAGGTGCCCGCCACAACGCCTGGCCATTTTTTAGTTGCAGCCGTCATTGTTGTTTGGCGGCCCAGGCTGGATTCGAACCCGCTAGCTCAGGTGTACGTGGCTGGTGCCTTAGCCCGTTGAGCCATAGGCGCTGAGCCTGTTTTTGTTGTTTTTAAAGACAGGGTCTCACTCTGTCACCCAGGCTGGAGTTCAGTGGCATAATCATAGCTTACTGCAACCTACAACTCCTGGGCTCCCATCCTCCTTTTCTTAGCCTCCCAAATAACTGGGACTACAGGCATATACCACCATGGCCACCTAATTTTTATTGTTGGAGAGATACAGTCTCATTAACTTGCTCAGGTTGGTCTCAGACTCCTGCTATCAAGTGATCCTGTCACTTTGGCCTCCCAAAGCACTAGATTACTGGCATTAGCTGCTGTGCCTGGCTGAGGTATAAATGTATTTGATAGTGGCATCTCCTAGTCCTGGAGGCAACCTTTCTGTACCAGGTCATCACAAAGGCCTCACTGTGAAGCTTGAGAACAAACTAAACAGGAAAAGAAGTTTGTTGGATTTGGGCATGTGGCTAACAGGGTTTTGGTGTGAAATTGTCCTATGAACTGGTGTTTTTGTTGTTATTTTTTTGCTTTGAAATTCTGATGATATTAAGATTGGTTTTTCTGAGCTAATGAAACTGTGCTGCATTGCATTTGTGATCAAGGGCTTAGGACATGTATCTTTCCTTTGCCACCTTTTAATTAGAATATTCTTAAAGTGCATAGAACAGCAGTTGATTAATGGAATTTTTTAAAATTCCTCCCAGCAATTTCACAGGCTGCTTGTAAATATTTTTTTTCAAAAGAGGTACATTTTTCTTTTCTTTATTTTTTATTATAAAAGTATTTAACACAGTACTTTTTTTTTTTTTTCGTAGAGACAGATTCTCACTCTCTCACCCTTGGTAGAGTGCTGTGGCATCACATAGCTCACAGCAACCTCCAACTCCTGGGCTTAGGCGATTCTCTTCCTTCAGCCTCCCAAGTAGCTGGGACTACAGGGGCCCGCCACAACGCCCAGCTATTTTTCTGTTTTGCAGTTCAGCCGAGGCTGGGTTTGAACCCGCCATCTTCGGTATATGGGGCTGGCGCCCTACTCGATGAGCCACAGGTGCCGCCCAACACAGTACATTTTAATAAAAGAAAAAAATTTGCTGTAATCCTACCACCCAGATAGCATACTATTAAAATTTTGGTATATAGAAATTGCCAGAAAATATATACACAATTTAAGAAAGGAAAAAACTATATTAAAATTATAATATTCAGCTTATGATTGATTTCTGCAATTACAAGAGGTACTAAACATGACTTATATTCATCTTTTGTTATCAGTATATACTGAGTATTACAGTTTTAATACAAATTTTTCCTTTCTTATAATGTGTATACATTTTGCACCCTCTGTATATTCTCCCTGTTCTTTTATGGTTTTGTTTGTTTGTTTTTGAGACAGAGTCTCATTATGTCACCCTCAGGAGAGTGCTGTGGTATTACAGCTCACAGCAACTCTGGGGCTTAAGCAATTCTCTTGCCTCAGCTTCCCAAGTAGCTGGGACTATAGGTGCCCGCCACAAGGCCTGGCTGTTTTCTGGTTGCAATTGTTGTTTAGCAGGCCTGCGCCAGGCTCAAACCCACCAGCTTTGGTGTATGTGGCCGGCATCCTACTCAGTGAGCTACGGGTGCCAAGCCTCTTTTATGTATTTTAATTTTGTTGTTCCTTTCTCCTCAAAAGGGAAGAGACCAGAATAAATAGTAGAATGTTAGTAAATCACAGGCTTAGAGGAAAGACATGAATGTTAGAGTGTTATGGGGGGATAAAGCACCATATCCTTGAGGATATGGCCTCATGGGAGCCGGTAACCCACTTGGCCTGTGAATTTCCTATCAATGGTATCTTGGTTTTTTCGGGAGAGATGTCTATATTTTTCTTTATAACATAGCAGATTCCCTAGGAGCAGCTACCTTCTTTGGAGATGCAGAGATGGGTTTACACAAAGTCAGGGATGGAGGAGGATAAAGGAGTAAGGTTCATGTGTATGGGATAAAAGCCTGGATACCTGCCTATAAGGTAATTTTTCTGTGACCCCAAAGAGTTATAGTTACACTCAGCTTTTATCTTAATCCTCGTACAGCTCTGCAGGGCAAACCTTATTCAGCTCTGAACGGTCTTTGCAAGTGGGGCCAAGGAGCCACTCTGAAACCAAAGCAGAGCATTATGTCACCGGAAGCCCAAGCCCAGAGAACCAAAGGTATGACCTAATAATCAGTGGCACCAGCCAGCTCTCTGCAAAGAGACCCTAATGTCTCAGGTCTCGGGAAGAGCTGCCTGATTTTTTGGTGTGTGTGTGAGACAGTCTCACTTTGTTGCCCCTGGTAGAGTGCTGTGATGTCATAGCTCACAGCAACCTCAGACTCTTGGGCTTAAGTGATCCTCTTGCCTCAGCCTCTTGAGTAGATGGGATTACAGGCACCTGCCATAACACTCAGATATTTTTAGAGACTGGGTCTCACTCTAGCTCAGGCTGGTCTCAAACTCG